>CALYLW010000227.1:579967-687910 GCA_944989445.1 Ampullaceana balthica | reverse complement strand
TAGAGAAGTTAATGTAGTTTTCTCTCTCTTACTTGCCATGATTAGAGATGTTAATGTAGTTTTCTCTCTCTCTTACTTGCTATGTTAGAGATGTTAATGTAGTTTTCTCTACTCTCTTACTTGCCATGTTAGAGATGTTAATGTAGTTTTTCTCTCTCTCTCTTACTTGCTATGTTAGAGATGTTAATGTAGTTTTCTCTCTCTCTCTTACTTGCCATATTAGAGATGTTAATGTAGTTTTCTCTCTCTCTTACTTGCTATGCTAGAGATGTTAATGTAGTTTTCTCTCTCTCTCTTACTTGCCATGTTAGAGATGTTAATGTAGTTTTCTCTCTCTCTCTTACTTGCCATGTTAGAGATGTTAATGTAGTTTTTCTCTCTCTCTTACTTGCCATATTAGAGATGTTAATGTAGTTTTCTCTCTCTCTTACTTGCTATGATTAGAGATGTTAATGTAGTTTTCTCTCTCTCTCTTACTTGCCATATTAGAGATGTTAATGTAGTTTTCTCTCTCTCTCTTACTTGCTATGTTAGAGATGTTAATGTAGTTTTCTCTCTCTCTTACTTGCCATGTTAGAGATGTTAATGTAGTTTTCTCTCTCTCTTACTTGCCATATTAGAGATGTTAATGTAGTTTTCTCTCTCTCTTACTTGCCATGTTAGAGATGTTAATGTAGTTTTCTCTCTCTCTTACTTGCCATGTTAGAGATGTTAATGTAGTTTTCTCTCTCTCTCTTACTTGCTATGTAGAGATGTTAATGTAGTTTTCTCTCTCTCTCTTACTTGCCATATTAGAGATGTTAATGTAGTTTTCTCTCTCTCTCTTACTTGCTATGTTAGAGATGTTAATGTAGTTTTCTCTCTCTCTTACTTGCCATGTTAGAGATGTTAATGTAGTTTTCTCTCTCTCTTACTTGCCATGTTAGAGATGTTAATGTAGTTTTCTCTCTCTCTCTTACTTGCTATGTTAGAGATGTTAATGTAGTTTTCTCTCTCTCTCTTACTTGCTATGTTAGAGATGTTAATGTAGTTTTCTCTCTCTCTCTTACTTGCCATGTTAGAGATTTAATGTAGTTTTGTCTCTCTCTCTCTTACTTGCTATGTTAGAGATGTTAATGTAGTTTTCTCTCTCTCTTACTTGCCATATTAGAGATGTTAATGTAGTTTTCTCTCTCTCTTATTTGCCATATTAGAGATGTTAATGTAGTTTTCTCTCTCTCTTACTTGCCATGTTAGAGATGTTAATGTAGTTTTCTCTCTCTCTCTTACTTGCCATGTTAGAGATGTTAATGTAGTTTTCTCTCTCTCTTACTTGCTATGTTAGAGATGTTAATGTAGTTTTCTCTCTCTCTTACTTGCCATATTAGAGATGTTAATGTAGTTTTCTCTCTCTCTCTTACTTGCTATGCTAGAGATGTTAATGTAGTTTTCTCTCTCTCTCTTACTTGCTATGTTAGAGATGTTAATGTAGTTTCTCTCTCTCTCTCTTACTTGCCATATTAGAGATGTTAATGTAGTTTTCTCTCTCTCTTACTTGCTATGCTAGAGATGTTAATGTAGTTTTCTCTCTCTCTCTTACTTGCCATGTTAGAGATGTTAATGTAGTTTTCTCTCTCTCTCTTACTTGCTATGTTAGAGATGTTAATGTAGTTTTCTCTCTCTCTTACTTGCCATATTAGAGATGTTAATGTAGTTTTCTCTCTCTCTTACTTGCTATGCTAGAGATGTTAATGTAGTTTTCTCTCTCTCTCTTACTTGCCATATTAGAGATGTTAATGTAGTTTTCTCTCTCTCTCTTACTTGCTATGTTAGAGATGTTAATGTAGTTTTCTCTCTCTCTTACTTGCCATGTTAGAGATGTTAATGTAGTTTTCTCTCTCTCTTACTTGCCGTGTTAGAGATGTTAATGTAGTTTTCTCTCTCTCTCTTACTTGCTATGTTAGAGATGTTAATGTAGTTTTTCTCTCTCTCTCTTACTTGCTATGTTAGAGATGTTAATGTAGTTTTCTCTCTCTCTCTTACTTGCCATGTTAGAGATTTTAATGTAGTTTTGTCTCTCTCTCTCTTACTTGCTATGTTAGAGATGTTAATGTAGTTTTCTCTCTCTCTTACTTGCCATATTAGAGATGTTAATGTAGTTTTCTCTCTCTCTTACTTGCATGTTAGAGATGTTAATGTAGTTTTCTCTCTCTCTTACTTGCCATGTTAGAGATGTTAATGTAGTTTTCTCTCTCTCTTACTTGCTATGTTAGAGATGTTAATGTAGTTTTCTCTCTCTCTCTTACTTGCTATGTTAGAGATGTTAATGTAGTTTTCTCTCTCTCTCTTACTTGCTATGTTAGAGATGTTAATGTAGTTTTCTCTCTCTCTCTCTCTTACTTGCCATGTTAGAGATGTTAATGTAGTTTTCTCTCTCTCTCTTACTTGCTATGTTAGAGATGTTAATGTAGTTTTCTCTCTCTCTCTTACTTGCCATGTTAGAGATGTTAATGTAGTTTTCTCTCTCTCTTACTTGCCATATTAGAGATGTTAATGTAGTTTTCTCTCTCTCTTACTTGCCATGTTAGAGATGTTAATGTAGTTTTCTCTCTCTCTTACTTGCCATGTTAGAGATGTTAATGTAGTTTTCTCTCTCTCTCTTACTTGCCATGTTAGAGATGTTAATGTAGTTTTCTCTCTCTCCTCTTACTTGCCATGTTAGAGATGTTAATGTAGTTTTCTCTCTCTCTCTTACTTGCTATGTTAGAGATGTTAATGTAGTTTTCTCTCTCTCTCTTACTTGCTATGTTAGAGATGTTAATGTAGTTTTCTCTCTCTCTCTTACTTGCCAGTTAGAGATGTTAATGTAGTTTTCTCTCTCTCTTACTTGCCATGTTAGAGATGTTAATGTAGTTTTCTCTCTCTCTTACTTGCTATGTTAGAGATGTTAATGTAGTTTTCTCTCTCTCTCTTACTTGCCATGTTAGAGATGTTAATGTAGTTTTCTCTCTCTCTCTTACTTGCTATGTTAGAGATGTTAATGTAGTTTTCCTCTCTCTCTTACTTGCTCATGTTAGAGATGTTTTTATGTAGTTTTTCTCTCTCTCTTACTTGCCATATTAGAGATGTTAATGTAGTTTTCTCTCTCTCTTACTTGCCATGTTAGAGATGTTAATGTAGTTTTCTCTCTCTCTTACTTGCTATGTTAGAGATGTTAATGTAGTTTTCTCTCTCTCTTACTTGCTATGTTAGAGATGTTAATGTAGTTTTCTCTCTCTCTCTCTTACTTGCCATGTTAGAGATGTTAATGTAGTTTTCTCTCTCTCTCTTACTTGCTATGTTAGAGATGTTAATGTAGTTTTCTCTCTCTCTTACTTGCCATATTAGAGATGTTAATGTAGTTTTCTCTCTCTCTTACTTGCCATGTTAGAGATGTTAATGTAGTTTTCTCTCTCTCTTACTTGCTATGTTAGAGATGTTAATGTAGTTTTCTCTCTCTCTCTTACTTGCTATGTTAGAGATGTTAATGTAGTTTTCTCTCTCTCTCTACTTGCCATGTTAGAGATGTTAATGTAGTTTTCTCTCTCTCTTACTTGCTATGTTAGAGATGTTAATGTAGTTTTCTCTCTCTCTTACTTGCTATGTTAGAGATGTTAATGTAGTTTTCTCTCTCTCTCTTACTTGCCATGTTAGAGATGTTAATGTAGTTTTCTCTCTCTCTCTTACTTGCCATGTTAGAGATGTTAATGTAGTTTTCTCTCTCTCTCTTACTTGCTATGTTAGAGATGTTAATGTAGTTTTCTCTCTCTCTTACTTGCTATGTTAGAGATGTTAATGTAGTTTTCTCTCTCTCTCTTACTTGCCATGTTAGAGATGTTAATGTAGTTTTCTCTCTCTCTTACTTGCTATGTTAGAGATGTTAATGTAGTTTTCTCTCTCTCTCTTACTTGCTATGTTAGAGATGTTAATGTAGTTTTCTCTCTCTCTCTTACTTGCTATGTTAGAGATGTTAATGTAGTTTTCTCTCTCTCTCTTACTTGCTATGTTAGAGATGTTAATGTAGTTTTCTCTCTCTCTCTTACTTGCCATGTTAGAGATGTTAATGTAGTTTTGTCCTCTCTCTCTCTTACTTGCTATGTTAGAGATGTTAATGTAGTTTTTCTCTCTCTCTTACTTGCTATGTTAGAGATGTTAATGTAGTTTTCTCTCTCTCTCTTACTTGCCATGTTAGAGATGTTAATGTAGTTTTCTCTCTCTCTCTTACTTGCCATGTTAGAGATGTTAATGTAGTTTTCTCTCTCTCTCTCTTACTTGCTATGTTAGAGATGTTAATGTAGTTTTCTCTCTCTCTTACTTGCCATGTTAGAGATGTTAATGTAGTTTTCTCTCTCTCTCTTACTTGCTATGTTAGAGATGTTAATGTAGTTTTCTCTCTCTCTTACTTGCCATGTTAGAGATGTTAATGTAGTTTTCTCTCTCTCTCTTTACTTGCCATAGTTAGAGATGTTAATGTAGTTTTCTCTCTCTCTCTTACTTGCCATGTTAGAGATGTTAATGTAGTTTTCTCTCTCTCTTACTTGCTATGTTAGAGATGTTAATGTAGTTTTCTCTCTCTCTCTTACTTGCCATATTAGAGATGTTAATGTAGTTTTCTCTCTCTCTCTTACTTGCTATGTTAGAGATGTTAATGTAGTTTTCTCTCTCTCTCTTACTTGCTATGTTAGAGATGTTAATGTAGTTTTCTCTCTCTCTCTCTTACTTGCCATATTAGAGATGTTAATGTAGTTTTTCTCTCTCTCTTACTTGCTATGTTAGAGATGTTAATGTAGTTTTCTCTCTCTCTCTTACTTGCCATGTTAGAGATGTTAATGTAGTTTTCTCTCTCTCTCTTACTTGCTATGTTAGAGATGTTAATGTAGTTTTCTCTCTCTCTTACTTGCCATATTAGAGATGTTAATGTAGTTTTCTCTCTCTCTTACTTGCTATGCTAGAGATGTTAATGTAGTTTTCTCTCTCTCTCTTACTTGCCATATTAGAGATGTTAATGTAGTTTTCTCTCTCTCTCTTACTTGCTATGTTAGAGATGTTAATGTAGTTTTTCTCTCTCTCTTACTTGCCATGTTAGAGATGTTAATGTAGTTTTCTCTCTCTCTTACTTGCCATGTTAGAGATGTTAATGTAGTTTTCTCTCTCTCTCTTACTTGCTATGTTAGAGATGTTAATGTAGTTTTCTCTCTCTCTCTTACTTGCTATGTTAGAGATGTTAATGTAGTTTTCTCTCTCTCTCTTACTTGCCATGTTAGAGATTTTAATGTAGTTTTTCTCTCTCTCTCTTACTTGCTATGTTAGAGATGTTAATGTAGTTTTCTCTCTCTCTTACTTGCCATATTAGAGATGTTAATGTAGTTTTCTCTCTCTCTTACTTGCCATGTTAGAGATGTTAATGTAGTTTTCTCTCTCTCTTACTTGCCATGTTAGAGATGTTAATGTAGTTTTCTCTCTCTCTTACTTGCCATGTTAGAGATGTTAATGTAGTTTTCTCTCTCTCTTACTTGCTATGTTAGAGATGTTAATGTAGTTTTCTCTCTCTCTCTTACTTGCTATGTTAGAGATGTTAATGTAGTTTTCTCTCTCTCTCTCTTACTTGCCATGTTAGAGATGTTAATGTAGTTTTCTCTCTCTCTTACTTGCTATGTTAGAGATGTTAATGTAGTTTTCTCTCTCTCTTACTTGCCATGTTAGAGATGTTAATGTAGTTTTCTCTCTCTCTCTTACTTGCCATATTAGAGATGTTAATGTAGTTTTCTCTCTCTCTTACTTGCCATGTTAGAGATGTTAATGTAGTTTTCTCTCTCTCTCATACTTGCCATGTTAGAGATGTTAATGTAGTTTTCTCTCTCTCTCTTACTTGCTATGTTAGAGATGTTAATGTAGTTTTCTCTCTCTCTCTTACTTGCTATGTTAGAGATGTTAATGTAGTTTTCTCTCTCTCTTACTTGCCATATTAGAGATGTTAATGTAGTTTTCTCTCTCTCTCTTACTTGCCATGTTAGAGATGTTAATGTAGTTTTCTCTCTCTCTTACTTGCTATGTTAGAGATGTTAATGTAGTTTTTCTCTCTCTCTTACTTGCCATGTTAGAGATGTTAATGTAGTTTTCTCTCTCTCTTACTTGCTATGTTAGAGATGTTAATGTAGTTTTCTCTCTCTCTTACTTGCTATGTTAGAGATGTTAATGTAGTTTTCTCTCTCTCTCTTACTTGCCATGTTAGAGATGTTAATGTAGTTTTCTCTCTCTCTTACTTGCCATGTTAGAGATGTTAATGTAGTTTTCTCTCTCTCTCTTACTTGCTATGTTAGAGATGTTAATGTAGTTTTCTCTCTCTCTCTTACTTGCCATGTTAGAGATGTTAATGTAGTTTTCTCTCTCTCTCTTACTTGCCATGTTAGAGATGTTAATGTAGTTTTCTCTCTCTCTTACTTGCTATGTTAGAGATGTTAATGTAGTTTTCTCTCTCTCTCTTACTTGCCATATTAGAGATGTTAATGTAGTTTTCTCTCTCTCTTACTTGCCATGTTAGAGATGTTAATGTAGTTTTCTCTCTCTCTTACTTGCCATGTTAGAGATGTTAATGTAGTTTTCTCTCTCTCTCTTACTTGCTATGTTAGAGATGTTAATGTAGTTTTCTCTCTCTCTTACTTGCCATGTTAGAGATGTTAATGTAGTTTTCTCTCTCTCTCTTACTTGCCATGTTAGAGATGTTAATGTAGTTTTCTCTCTCTCTTACTTGCTATGTTAGAGATGTTAATGTAGTTTTCTCTCTCTCTTACTTGCCATATTAGAGATGTTAATGTAGTTTTCTCTCTCTCTTACTTGCCATGTTAGAGATGTTAATGTAGTTTTCTCTCTCTCTTACTTGCTATGTTAGAGATGTTAATGTAGTTTTCTCTCTCTCTCTTACTTGCCATGTTAGAGATGTTAATGTAGTTTTCTCTCTCTCTCTTACTTGCCATGTTAGAGATGTTAATGTAGTTTTCTCTCTCTCTTACTTGCTATGTTAGAGATGTTAATGTAGTTTTCTCTCTCTCTTACTTGCCATGTTAGAGATGTTAATGTAGTTTTCTCTCTCTCTCTTACTTGCTATGTTAGAGATGTTAATGTAGTTTTCTCTCTCTCTCTTACTTGCTATGTTAGAGATGTTAATGTAGTTTTCTCTCTCTCTTACTTGCCATGTTAGAGATGTTAATGTAGTTTTCTCTCTCTCTCTTACTTGCCATGTTAGAGATGTTAATGTAGTTTTCTCTCTCTCTCTTACTTGCTATGTTAGAGATGTTAATGTAGTTTTCTCTCTCTCTCTTACTTGCCATGTTAGAGATGTTAATGTAGTTTTCTCTCTCTCTTACTTGCCATGTTAGAGATGTTAATGTAGTTTTCTCTCTCTCTTACTTGCTATGTTAGAGATGTTAATGTAGTTTTCTCTCTCTCTTACTTGCCATGTTAGAGATGTTAATGTAGTTTTCTCTCTCTCTTACTTGCCATGTTAGAGATGTTAATGTAGTTTTCTCTCTCTCTTACTTGCTATGTTAGAGATGTTAATGTAGTTTTCTCTCTCTCTTACTTGCCATGTTAGAGATGTTAATGTAGTTTTCTCTCTCTCTTACTTGCCATGTTAGAGATGTTAATGTAGTTTTCTCTCTCTCTCTTACTTGCTATGTTAGAGATGTTAATGTAGTTTTCTCTCTCTCTTACTTGCTATGTTAGAGATGTTAATGTAGTTTTCTCTCTCTCTCTTACTTGCTATGTTAGAGATGTTAATGTAGTTTTCTCTCTCTCTCTTACTTGCCATGTTAGAGATGTTAATGTAGTTTTCTCTCTCTCTTACTTGCTATGTTAGAGATGTTAATGTAGTTTTCTCTCTCTCTTACTTGCCATGTTAGAGATGTTAATGTAGTTTTCTCTCTCTCTTACTTGCCATATTAGAGATGTTAATGTAGTTTTCTCTCTCTCTTACTTGCCATGTTAGAGATGTTAATGTAGTTTTCTCTCTCTCTTACTTGCCATGTTAGAGATGTTAATGTAGTTTTCTCTCTCTCTCTTACTTGCTATGTTAGAGATGTTAATGTAGTTTTCTCTCTCTCTCTTACTTGCTATGTTAGAGATGTTAATGTAGTTTTCTCTCTCTCTTACTTGCTATGTTAGAGATGTTAATGTAGTTTTCTCTCTCTCTCTTACTTGCCATGTTAGAGATGTTAATGTAGTTTTCTCTCTCTCTCTTACTTGCTATGTTAGAGATGTTAATGTAGTTTTCTCTCTCTCTTACTTGCCATGTTAGAGATGTTAATGTAGTTTTCTCTCTCTCTCTTACTTGCCATGTTAGAGATGTTAATGTAGTTTTCTCTCTCTCTCTTACTTGCTATGTTAGAGATGTTAATGTAGTTTTCTCTCTCTCTTACTTGCCATGTTAGAGATGTTAATGTAGTTTTCTCTCTCTCTCTTACTTGCCATGTTAGAGATGTTAATGTAGTTTTCTCTCTCTCTTACTTGCTATGTTAGAGATGTTAATGTAGTTTTCTCTCTCTCTCTTACTTGCCATGTTAGAGATGTTAATGTAGTTTTCTCTCTCTCTTACTTGCTATGTTAGAGATGTTAATGTAGTTTTCTCTCTCTCTCTTACTTGCCATGTTAGAGATGTTAATGTAGTTTTCTCTCTCTCTCTTACTTGCTATGTTAGAGATGTTAATGTAGTTTTCTCTCTCTCTTACTTGCCATATTAGAGATGTTAATGTAGTTTTCTCTCTCTCTTACTTGCCATGTTAGAGATGTTAATGTAGTTTTCTCTCTCTCTTACTTGCCATGTTAGAGATGTTAATGTAGTTTTCTCTCTCTCTTACTTGCCATGTTAGAGATGTTAATGTAGTTTTCTCTCTCTCTTACTTGCTATGTTAGAGATGTTAATGTAGTTTTCTCTCTCTCTTACTTGCCATATTAGAGATGTTAATGTAGTTTTCTCTCTCTCTCTTACTTGCCATGTTAGAGATGTTAATGTAGTTTTCTCTCTCTCTTACTTGCTATGTTAGAGATGTTAATGTAGTTTTCTCTCTCTCTTACTTGCCATGTTAGAGATGTTAATGTAGTTTTCTCTCTCTCTCTTACTTGCTATGTTAGAGATGTTAATGTAGTTTTCTCTCTCTCTTACTTGCTATGTTAGAGATGTTAATGTAGTTTTCTCTCTCTCTCTTACTTGCCATGTTAGAGATGTTAATGTAGTTTTCTCTCTCTCTTACTTGCCATGTTAGAGATGTTAATGTAGTTTTCTCTCTCTCTCTTACTTGCTATGTTAGAGATGTTAATGTAGTTTTCTCTCTCTCTTACTTGCTATGTTAGAGATGTTAATGTAGTTTTCTCTCTCTCTCTTACTTGCCATGTTAGAGATGTTAATGTAGTTTTCTCTCTCTCTCTTACTTGCTATGTTAGAGATGTTAATGTAGTTTTCTCTCTCTCTTACTTGCCATGTTAGAGATGTTAATGTAGTTTTCTCTCTCTCTCTTACTTGCCATGTTAGAGATGTTAATGTAGTTTTCTCTCTCTCTCTTACTTGCCATGTTAGAGATGTTAATGTAGTTTTCTCTCTCTCTTACTTGCTATGTTAGAGATGTTAATGTAGTTTTCTCTCTCTCTTACTTGCTATGTTAGAGATGTTAATGTAGTTTTCTCTCTCTCTTACTTGCCATGTTAGAGATGTTAATGTAGTTTTCTCTCTCTCTTACTTGCTATGTTAGAGATGTTAATGTAGTTTTCTCTCTCTCTTACTTGCCATGTTAGAGATGTTAATGTAGTTTTCTCTCTCTCTTACTTGCCATGTTAGAGATGTTAATGTAGTTTTCTCTCTCTCTTACTTGCTATGTTAGAGATGTTAATGTAGTTTTCTCTCTCTCTTACTTGCTATGTTAGAGATGTTAATGTAGTTTTCTCTCTCTCTCTTACTTGCCATGTTAGAGATGTTAATGTAGTTTTCTCTCTCTCTTACTTGCTATGTTAGAGATGTTAATGTAGTTTTCTCTCTCTCTCTTACTTGCCATGTTAGAGATGTTAATGTAGTTTTCTCTCTCTCTCTTACTTGCTATGTTAGAGATGTTAATGTAGTTTTCTCTCTCTCTCTTACTTGCTATGTTAGAGATGTTAATGTAGTTTTCTCTCTCTCTTACTTGCTATGTTAGAGATGTTAATGTAGTTTTCTCTCTCTCTCTTACTTGCCATGTTAGAGATGTTAATGTAGTTTTCTCTCTCTCTTACTTGCTATGTTAGAGATGTTAATGTAGTTTTCTCTCTCTCTTACTTGCCATGTTAGAGATGTTAATGTAGTTTTCTCTCTCTCTTACTTGCCATGTTAGAGATGTTAATGTAGTTTTCTCTCTCTCTTACTTGCTATGTTAGAGATGTTAATGTAGTTTTCTCTCTCTCTCTTACTTGCCATGTTAGAGATGTTAATGTAGTTTTCTCTCTCTCTTACTTGCTATGTTAGAGATGTTAATGTAGTTTTCTCTCTCTCTTACTTGCTATGTTAGAGATGTTAATGTAGTTTTCTCTCTCTCTCTTACTTGCCATATTAGAGATGTTAATGTAGTTTTCTCTCTCTCTTACTTGCCATGTTAGAGATGTTAATGTAGTTTTCTCTCTCTCTCTTACTTGCTATGTTAGAGATGTTAATGTAGTTTTCTCTCTCTCTTACTTGCTATGTTAGAGATGTTAATGTAGTTTTCTCTCTCTCTCTTACTTGCTATGTTAGAGATGTTAATGTAGTTTTCTCTCTCTCTCTTACTTGCCATGTTAGAGATGTTAATGTAGTTTTCTCTCTCTCTTACTTGCTATGTTAGAGATGTTAATGTAGTTTTCTCTCTCTCTTACTTGCCATATTAGAGATGTTAATGTAGTTTTCTCTCTCTCTTACTTGCCATGTTAGAGATGTTAATGTAGTTTTCTCTCTCTCTTACTTGCCATGTTAGAGATGTTAATGTAGTTTTCTCTCTCTCTTACTTGCCATGTTAGAGATGTTAATGTAGTTTTCTCTCTCTCTCTTACTTGCTATGTTAGAGATGTTAATGTAGTTTTCTCTCTCTCTCTTACTTGCTATGTTAGAGATGTTAATGTAGTTTTCTCTCTCTCTCTTACTTGCTATGTTAGAGATGTTAATGTAGTTTTCTCTCTCTCTCTTACTTGCCATGTTAGAGATGTTAATGTAGTTTTCTCTCTCTCTCTTACTTGCTATGTTAGAGATGTTAATGTAGTTTTCTCTCTCTCTTACTTGCCATGTTAGAGATGTTAATGTAGTTTTCTCTCTCTCTCTTACTTGCCATATTAGAGATGTTAATGTAGTTTTCTCTCTCTCTCTTACTTGCCATGTTAGAGATGTTAATGTAGTTTTCTCTCTCTCTCTTACTTGCCATGTTAGAGATGTTAATGTAGTTTTCTCTCTCTCTCTTACTTGCTATGTTAGAGATGTTAATGTAGTTTTCTCTCTCTCTTACTTGCCATGTTAGAGATGTTAATGTAGTTTTCTCTCTCTCTTACTTGCCATGTTAGAGATGTTAATGTAGTTTTCTCTCTCTCTTACTTGCCATGTTAGAGATGTTAATGTAGTTTTCTCTCTCTCTTACTTGCTATGTTAGAGATGTTAATGTAGTTTTCTCTCTCTCTCTTACTTGCTATGTTAGAGATGTTAATGTAGTTTTCTCTCTCTCTTACTTGCCATGTTAGAGATGTTAATGTAGTTTTCTCTCTCTCTCTTACTTGCCATGTTAGAGATGTTAATGTAGTTTTCTCTCTCTCTTACTTGCTATGTTAGAGATGTTAATGTAGTTTTCTCTCTCTCTTACATCATTTATTTGAAATTTCGGATAACTGAAATTTTATTTGAAACTAGCAGACCCGGTGCGTTGCAATGATCTCAGTAAAAAGGAATACATAGAGATAAAAAAGAAATTACTTGAAGGGTCACCGAGCCCATCAGTTTAACATATGACGTTCGAAAATCTGCTCATTTTCATTACAAATATATAAATGTTTAGCTATATTGCTCAATATCCTGTAAAATTGAATGGAGAATACAATATACTAAAAGTTTAGTAAAAACATATTTGGGGCCCCCAGCCCCGAGGAAATGGACAATAGGAGTTCAGTGCTCTATAGTAATTTAATATAGGCTCTTAAGTTTTTATATACATGTACCAAGTTTGGTCAAAATCCTGTTATTTTCTCTTTTTCTAACAATTAAACTAACTTTTATTTAGCTAATATAAGAAAAAAATACATTAAGGGGCCCCTGGGCCCATTCGGTTCAAGATGTACATTTTGAAAACCTGTTCATTTAAATTCAGTTTCATCATGGATATATTTAAAAACTAAGTGGGAAATAATATCTTAGAGTATACCACCAAAAAAAGACATTTGGGGCCCCCGGCCCATTAGATGCAAGATGTAAATTTCAAAATGCTGTTCATTTTAATTCAGTTTCACCATGGATATATTTCTTAAGAATGTTAAAAATAGAATGGCAAATAATATCTCAAACATATACCAAAAAAAAGACATTTGGGCTCCCCAGCCCTGAACAATTGGACATTAGAAGTGCAGTGCCCTTTGTTATTTTAATATGTGCTACCAAGTTTTTATATACAAAGTTTGGTTACATACATACATACATACTTTGATTTTTATATATATAGATTATTGACTTGGTATTTATGCAGATAAATGTTTCAGGGGTTCTAATATAAATT
Organism: Ampullaceana balthica; assembly: GCA_944989445.1. Lineage (NCBI taxonomy): Eukaryota > Metazoa > Mollusca > Gastropoda > Lymnaeidae > Ampullaceana > Ampullaceana balthica. The sequence goes on along the minus strand of CALYLW010000227.1, from coordinate 675,155 downwards.
AAATGAAAGAAATGAACGTTTTTTTCTATAAGCCTACTATGCAATACTCTTAGCTTCTGTAACAGATAAGATAAGCTCTTCATGACATTTCTCAAAATTAAGACTTTGTTGACACTTAGACTCAATCAGACAGACCTATGTTGTAGAATCAACCTAGGATGCTGATCAAACCCAGGTTGTTGATATAAAATACAATGTTCATGCAACCTTTGCTGCTGTTGCCACCTATATTGTTGACACAACCTATGATGTTGATAAAACCAATGCTGTTGATACAACCAATGCTGTTGATACAACCAATGCTGTTGATACAACCAATGCTGTTGATATAACCAATGCTGTTGATACAACCAATGCTGTTGATACAACCAATGCTGTTGATACAACCAATGCTGTTGATACAACCAATGCTGTTGATACAACCAATGCTGTTGATACAACCAATGCTGTTGATACAACCAATGCTGTTGATACAAGCAATGCTGTTGATACAACCAATGCTGTTGATACAACCAATGCTGTTGATGCAACCAATGCTGTTGATACAACCAATGCTGTTGATACAACCAATGCTGTTGATACAACCAATGCTGTTGATACAACCTATGATGTTGATACAACCAATGCTGTTGATACAACCAATGCTGTTGATACAACCAATGCTGTTGATACAACCAAAGCTGTTGATACAACCTATGATGTTGATACAACCAATGCTGTTGATACAACCAATGCTGTTGATACAACCAATGCTGTTGATACAACCAATGCTGTTGATACAACCAATGCTGTTGACACAACCAATGCTGTTGACACAACCAATGCTGTTGACACAACCAATGCTGTTGACACAACCAATGCTGTTGATACAACCAATGCTGTTGATACAACCAATGCTGTTGAAATAAACCTATCCTATCAAGGTAGCGCTTTCAGGTAATTCTTCTTCCTAAAACTCAAATGAAGGTTTGAGTGACAAATAAGATGAGAGAAATGTATGGGCAATAGATAAACTGATTACTTCTACTTAAGGGCTGTACCAGATACTAACACAGAGTCAGCTTACACAATTATACATAGTTGTATGTTCGTGGAAATTAGAATAGATGGGTTTGTGTGTGTCCACGATTCATTACTGGAGAATTTTCAAAATTGACAAGAATGACACTGTTAGTTAAATCACTAAACTTAGAAACACGAGTGGATAGAAAAATAAAGAGCAAAGAAGTAATAATACATGAGGCAATTAATTCTAACTTGGAAATAAAACACAGAACAATCTAACACACAAAATTATCCTACTTCCCATCTGGAATTTGAGAGAAGATAGAATGCCCTGAACAAACCAGGAAAACCAACACACTATCAATATTCAAAACAAATAAAAATGCAAGACTAGACATGGATAATAGGACGCAATTGTCTTCTGTATATATAAGATAAGATGACAGATACTAAATTAATAGAGATCTCAATATTGATTTTGTTTACACTCGATTTGGATAGCTGAAAGGGAGAGCATTTTTAACTTCACTTCAAAGGAACTTTTCTAGTCTGTTCTCTGTGTGGGCGTGTTGGATGAAATGAAGCATTCATTGACTCTGTGTGCTTCACCAAATTTACCAGTCTTCCTTTAACACAAGAGGAAGACATTCCAATGAAATCTTTAGCTTGGCATTAGCCTGAAATCATTTTTGTTTTGTTGTTGTTTTGCTATCATTCTATAGCACCATTAGTTGTCATGGCTTCATGTTTACATATGACTAGTTGCTAGAGCTAATGGAATCTTATTTTTGATCAGAAATAACGCTAAAAAAGAGAAAATTGACCCCCCCCCCAAGACAAAGCCACCAAAATCTATGAACTTTTCCTCTAAGCAAGCAATAGAACAAAACATGCAATCAAGTAAAGAAATTATTTTTTAAAATGTTATAAGAATTCCAATTAGTGATAATCCTCCTGTGACAAACATTATGGGACTCTCAAGTCTCATAATAAAATTCCGCGCTCAGTGACCCGTAACACGGACACTGGGGTGAAAATAACACACGGTAAATCTCCTCCTTCCCTGATTTTAGATCACAGTCTGTGAGCGAAACTTCTCAGACTTCTCAAAGCCTCGTGTTACGGGGGCAGAAGGGGACAATCACGGTTGGCTGAATCAAAAAGTAATGTGATGGTGGCCAATCACAGTCCATTAACAAGTAGGGTATAAAAACCCAAGCAGGCAAATAATCGGTCTGTTTTGTGCTCAAGACCTAGAGTCTGGATCACCTACAGCAGTCATACAGCATCGCAGGACGACCCACTCACAGCTTCGCGAGTCAAAAGACCAGCTATTCCAGCTCTAGTAAGGGTGAACCTTTAATTTTAATTGTATCATTGTATATTTGTCATTATGTTTAATATCATTATTTCTCTAGATATGCAGTTCTATTAATCTTTTATTATGTGGATACATTTTTGCACCCCATGTGCCGAGTCTCGTCGTGCGGGGCGTTCTGCAAGATATCTAACTCTAACGCTTATATCAATTTTATTGTACATCCTGATCGATGGTGATGTCCCTGTTTGTTCTTTACATTATTTTAATAAATCAAAGTTTCTTTCTTTAATTATATTATTCCTTGAACCCTCTTCGACGGTGCTAGTCCAAAAGGCACGCACTGGCAGTAATAAGAACTATGTATTAAGTTGCATATACATGTATGTTCAATATTATTATACCCTTTCGTTCTGAATGCTGTGTCTTTGGAATAGGGACATACAGTCAAACCTCTCATAATGAGATTAATTCTTTCTAGAGTCTTACTCGTTAAGTGAAACACTTGTTATACCAAACAACTATTCCCCATACCAATCAATGTAAAATAAACACTTGTTATACCAAACAACTATTCCCCATACCAATCAATGTAAAATAAACACTTGTTATACCAAACAACTATTCCCCATACCAATCAATGTAAAATAAACACTTGTTATACCAAACAACTATTCCCCATACCAATCAATGTAAAATAAACACTTGTTATACCAAACAACTATTCCCCATACCAATCAATGTAAAATAAACACTTGTTATACCAAACAACTATTCCCCATACCAATCAATGTAAAATAAACACTTGTTATACCAAACAACTATTCCCCATACCAATCAATGTAAAATAAACACTTGTTATACCAAACAACTATTCCCCATACCAATCAATGTAAAATACGATAATCCGTTCCATGCTGAAAAAAATACTGATTTTTCAAAAATGTTTATTAACATTTATTCAAATAAAATTACTTATGAATTGTTCAAGAGTGAAAGAACTAGAATACAATTTAGATTTGAAACAAAAAACGTAAACAAAAATATGAATTAATGACAAATAATTATTCCTTTTTAACTAGAAAACTGTTAAAGACATTTGTTTTTGCCGACGCTGCAAAATTTGACAAAAAATGTGTCGTAATCGTTTCGTACATTCTTGACACTCCATTTGAATGAAGCATCCATCTCCTTAATTTTCTTGAGAATAGTGCAGATGGTTGACGTTGGTCTATTGTAGTTGCGCGCTAGATTAGCCACCTTGTTCTTTTTTTCAATGGTATTTCGTTTCATTTCAACAGTTATTTTTTTTCTCTCTTATGATTGTCTTGTGTTTTTTTTTCGAAGACATTTTAGCACAGGTTATTACACTTTGCACATAAAAAAATTACAAATACTTTCTGAATACAAAATTTGTAATAACAGTTGATCACAAATGAAAACAATACTCTAACAGACAGAGTGCTTAACACAGAATAATACGTCAGGGCGCAAGTGCCGACTCACTAATGAATTTCCAGGAAAAAGGGATTTTCCAATTATGCATCGTTCGTTATGTGAATCTTTGCTCGTTAAGGGAGCAACTTTTTCAAAAAAAAATGTTGCTCGTTATGCGAAAATCTCGTTATGAGAGGTTTGACGAGATTCCTCCCTCTACCCTGAATTGTACATAGAAGGGGCGGGGCCGTCCAGGTGACATCCGCCACACATCCGGGAGAGATAATCGCTCCCTCCATTCAGGAACACCACGTGTTTCTGCACCCAATTTGCGGCTTACTTGCCCGCTGAAGAAGAATGGCTTTTTCCCCACGTGCATTCACGCTGAGGAGGTCACCCAGCGGCTACCCATCGAAGAAGTCACACCTACACGTCACATGCCCATACTCAAGGAGGCCGCTAGACAGATGTACCCCTCCCCTAAAGAGGCATATTCTACAAGCTCCATTAATTTAAGAATTTTAGGAACAGAGAAATATGGTTTATTGGGCAGGCATAATGATGATCCAATAGGCAAGGAGGGATAAATATTTGGCCATTTAGGATTTGGCATTTTGTTTACCTTCTATGTATTGTATAAAGTGTAACAAAAATGTATTTAATTGTTTTGAACACTCCTCCATCACTTGTGGAAATGTATTACATCCCTTGTTTGTGTCTGGATTGCTACATTTTTTTACCCCATAAAACATGGATGAATCTAATAAACTTTATTAGATTTCAAATAAGTTTAAATCCCTCTCACTGCACACTTTGTTAAGAATTTTATTATAAAAACCTCAACTATATTTATTTATTTACATGTATGATTGATGTGTAATCCATACACAGGTCTCTCCTAGTTAAAAACTGAAAGTGACTTTCGCATGGTTTCTAATAAATAAAATACAAGATACACAAAGGATTTCTTGTGATTAGAACAATAAATGTAAAGATTTATTAACGAACAAATGATTAATTTGTTTTCCATGGTATAGTAGATAAAATAAAATGTAAATGTTATTTAAATACTTTTGTTTAAGTATTTGTAGTGATGAAGGCATTTCCTGAAGCATCTTCAGATGTATTTGTTCATTAATAAAGCTTTACCTTTATTGTGTTTTAATCACACAAATCATTTGTGTATCTTGCATAACAATTTGAAAGCTATATTGTAGTATGATTTTGTATGACATTAATTTAGAGTAAATAATTAGTATTGTAGCATATTTAAATATATATGTGTTTGTGTGACAGAGCAAAGATAATCTCAAAAGTTCAAGATTTATTAGTTATAATTAATAACTAATTATTATTATAAATACTTAAAAATTAATGTTATATTTAACTAAAAAAATTTTTTTAATGTATTTGCGCATCACCCTTTAAATGTAATTTTTTTCTTGGTCTCTTGAAAATTCCTGCTTTAAAAAATCTCTTTTAATATTTTAACTTATATTATTTCCCATCTCTAAGAGCGGTAGGTTAATATTTAAGACTCCCAAATTAATCCCCTGATTTATTGCTTTCCTTCAAAATTCTATGAGACACTCATCATTTAGACCAGACAACTGGAACTTTATTAAGTAAGTACCTTGAAGTCTTGGTATTTGTTTAGGCTTAGGAAGATTGAGAATATAATGTCTTTTCTCGAATTATTCACAATGTTTATAAAGCCATAAGCTGAGGTACTGTGCTATATAAGTGTAAAAAAAAATTAAAAAAAAATTAAGTAGCATTTGTTTAAAAAAACGTTTTACCTAGGGAATTATTTATATTTTAATGACTTGTTTTTCTCTTAGTTAATCAACACAACATCTGCATGGAGATGCCAGCGTTTGGGATGATGATGATTTGAACAGCCCTGGGCTTCAGCTTCAGCAGGCATGTGTTCAGTCAATGAGACTTTCACCATCAACAGAGACCTGAGAATCTTCCACGCTGTGGCCTCAATGACCCTGGGCCTGGCTGGGACCCTGGGCAACACCGTCTCTATCTACTTAATTTACAAGAACCAGCTGCACCGCAGCGGGCTCACCATGACCTTGATTGTCGACCTTTGCCTGGCCAACTTGGTCAGCACTCTCATCATCCTACCCATGATCGCAACAAACAGTTTCCATGACGACTGGCTGTTTGGGGACGTAGTGTGCCAGGGGTTCGGCTACGTCCTGTACGTGGGGATAACCACAGAGTGCATCATCCTTATGGGCATCAACATCAGCCAGTACGTGGCCATAGTTCACCCTTCCCGCACCCGCTCACATTGTCGGGAGAAGGCCAGGTCGTTCATTTTCATAATCCTGCCATGGCTCGTGTCCGCAGGCCTTTACGTTGTGCCCCTGGTGCGTGTCTGGGACCAGTATGATTACGACCCAAGGAAAGGCTACTGCACGCTAATGAACACCCACGGTGGCCTTGGCTTCCAGGCTGTGCTGAGCATAGCTTTCGTCACCATGATCGCCCTTGTCTCAATTTACTGCTATTCCTCCATCTTCTTGGTGCACTTCAAATCTAGGAGAAAGACAACGTCATCTGTGTCGGAGGCTGCTGCCAGACTCAGGGGCCGAGCCCGCAACGCAAAGCTCATCAAAATGATCAGCGCCGTCCTCATCAACTTCTCCGTAACCTACATCCCGTTTTTAGTGACAAGTGCGGTGGATCCTTGCCTGCGAAGGACGCCCCCGGGAGTCTACACTGCGGTTATCTACATCTCCTGGTCTCACACGGCCACAAATCCCATCATCTACGCCCTGATGAACACAAAAATTAAGACCATGTGGCTGGGCTTCCTGGCGTGTAAAAAACAAGATGGCACAAGACGGGGTCCAGCTGTTGTCAGCCAGCCACAATACGGAACCAGCAGAATCAAACCATGTGACCAGGAGAATGACATCACCGAAAACGTTATTTAGACTTTCGGGGCAGGGTTGGTGTAACTCTGTAGTTTCAGGAAAATCGTAACTTACTGTATTCATAGACGTGGTTTACTTCAAGTTATTCACTTATTGGATTTAAATTCAGTCATTTTTCTGTATACACAAGCAACTTTTTGTGATGGTGTCATGTAAGACTTATTCTATCTTTTTTTAGAATTCAGTGTTAATATATGAATGATGAAGTTATCAATGACACAACAGTTCCACGCTCTAATATATGAATGATGAAGTTATCAATGACACAACAGTTCCACGCTCTGTGTTGATGCTGATATTAAATCTTAGGAATGACTTTTGAGGATGCTATGAGCAACAACAAACGTAAGTCAGCTCATCCTGAACTCTAACATGCCGACTGATTATTACTAGGGGTCTACCGATATGCATTTTTGCCGATACCGATATTACCGATATTTCTTTTGCCGATATGAGTGCCGATATGAGTATTTGTTAGGACAAAAACCAGCGGTCATATTTGATGACGTCATTCTTAAATTTATCACTCGTAATTATTTATATTTTGTAATTTAGGGGTCTACCGATATGCATTTTTGCCGATATTACCGATATTTTTTTCCGATATGAGTATTTGTTAGGGCAAAAAAAAACAGCGGTCATATTTGATGACGTCATGTGTAATTATTTATATTTTATAAATTAGGGGTCTACACTCTACCGATATCCAGTTATGCCGATATTACCGATTTATTAATTTTTTTCCGAAACAAAGTTTCTGATGTGTTTACAAGTTCCAGAACATGACCTACATAGGACTCATGACAAAACAAACCGTCCTTTATGAAATTATGTACTCCTTTTGAAACTTCAACTTTTGACTCATAATTATTAATTCTAACCAATAGTTTAATGGCTTTTGCACACGGCCACCTTTTATGAATGAAACAATGAGAACAAAGCAATAGTAATAGAGCGAAATGAGGTTGAAGGATGAATGGTTACCCATGACAACAAGTCTGCACACGGTACATTTTGTTATTCCATACGAAACTAAATGTTTTAGACATCTGCGATTCTGCATGCATCTTTACTATTAGAGCAATTACGTGAACATAATGTTGACATGTTATACATTTATTAGAGCAATTACGGTATACTTGGCATCGGCACTATTTACACAGTATTTCTGAGTATACGAAAATCGGCCGATACCTACACAATAGCAAAGCACATGGCACACTGTATCGTGGCTGCACATATTAATACTAGGACTCTTTTGACTATTTCAATACCGGTATCGGGGTCGATATATTAATTTGTCGAGATATTGTAAATCTAAATGATAGTTTTTTTGTTTCCGTTTTTTGGGTCAAAATGTCACTTATGAAATATCGGTGACGTCAATATCGGGACCTTTACATGCTACCGATATTGCTGATATCCTGATATCGGTGCCGATATATCAACCAATGCTGTGTAACCTTGGGACCATGACACATCTACATCTAGGGTTACAAGGAGTCTCTTCACTGAATGTCTCGCCTTATGTCAAATACACATACACAAATAATGTAAACCTTTACCGGCTCAGACCATTCATTCCATCAACATTTTTAGCTGTTTCCCCTTTACCTTTTGATTTAATGAAAAAGGATCTCCCTTTATAGTGACATAACATTTATTTTTATCAAATTTTGATGTGCTATTTATACTATATTTACTTCTAGTACGAAAACCAGATTTAATTGTTTGAATATGATCTATTAAACAAGCACAAAAACCATTCAAACAAACTATGAAGACTAAGACACAACCACTCATTAGCCTGACTCTTTTTGATGTAAAACTTTTTTGCCCTGAAGGATGACTTGAGAATATGATATTTTTGATGTAAGACTTCTTGCCCTGAAGTTGAAAATATGAAAGACGACTCACCTGGATACTCTAGACCCCCGGGAAAGAAGTAGTCAGTGAACTCAACGTGCAGCATGGACATCTCTGGCGGCAAGTGCAGCTTGTGCTTGTCTGAACACAATAACTTCTTGGGCCCTGTCCTCTTCTGGCCAGGCATGGACACCATGTAGATGGTCATGTCCTCCACCTGGTGACATTGACACATTCTATGATTAGAGCCAGTGGCCAGGCATGGACACCATATAGATGGTCATGTCCTCCACCTGGTGACATTGACACATTCTATAATTAGAGCCAGTGGCCAGGCATGGACACCATATAGATGGTCATGTCCTCCACCTGGTGACATTGACACATTCTATGATTAGAGCCAGTGGCCAGGCATGGACACCATGTAGATGATCATGTCCTCCACCTGGTGACATTGACACATTCTATGATTAGAGCCAGTGGCAAGGCATGGACACCATATAGATGGTCATGTCCTCCACCTGGTGACATTGACACATTCTATGATTAGAGCCAGTGGCCAGGCATGGACACCATGTAGATGATCATGTCCTCCACCTGGTGACATTGACACATTCTATGATTAGAGCCAGTGGCAAGGCATGGACACCATATAGATGGTCATGTCCTCCACCTGGTGACATTGACACATTCTATGATTAGAGCCACTAGCCAATCCAGGACAACCCCCAATGTGCTCAAACTGTCATGGTTGTTGCAACAGCTTCCAACAATATATTGATTTAATCAAAGAAGATCTTTTGAACATGATATTAAAATTAAAATGTCACAAAACTGCTATAATCTCGAATGGAAAATGCATTGTTTTTTTTAAAAACAATTATTATTTATTTAAATCTCTATAAAATGTCATATATGAACATCCAAAAGTAATTGTAAGTGAAATCTGGTGCACTTGTTGAGTATCTTTTTACAGTTGAACCCGGTTATATCGACGGCCTAGGGGTTTGCCAAAAAGCGTCGAGATAACCGATGATCGAGATAAACGAAAACGAATATGGCGGCAAAATATTAACATGTGCTTGAAATTTCTTTATGTACATGATGTGTGTTAATAAATGAACATGCACATGTTTTTGTAGTTTTTTTTTACATAACAGCGTTGCCGTTATTTGTTTGATGAAGCGATCAGCATGCTATAAAAATGTACATACATGTTGTTCACATCAAACGCGCAATGTGTGTTAGCTCTCGTACCGTGCCTCGACAATTAAGCAAATTAAAATTTTTTAAAATCATTCCTTAGCCGTAGGTGAACTAAACTAATAGTGATGACGTGTATATTATTTATATACTGGAATATGGAGAAAGCGATTTGAAGTCACAGTCGCTCGCATTAGTCTCGTATGCTGCCCTGCATCTTAACCGTAACACAACAAAAACGAACTCCGGGTAATAAGCTAATACAGGCTTACTGAAGTTGCAGTTAATCGGTCTTGATTTAACGGGACCGGTCCTGATCTGAGGACCTGTTTTAACAACCTTAAAAAAAAAGCCTGTTTTACTGTCCGGTCCGTATTTTCCCTTAAATTTTTTAGAACCAACAAAGGAAGGCGTCAAATTTTCACCTCGCGTGGTCTGATAGTGGCGTCACAGCCCGCTTGCTTTCAGCGCTGTGTTACTTCTGGTACTATGCTTCGGTAACTAAGCGAATACATTTTTTAAATTAAAATCGTTCACTAGCGAACTCCACTAATAGTGATGAAGTGTATTTATATATTATTTATAGACGCGTCTTACATACGCGAAAATACGATAGTGAGATGTGAAGTGGCATCGATAACTAACATTTTCAAAAGCTGGCGATTGGTCATGGGGATCGAGATAACCAACATTAAGTGTCACATTTGGACCTCTTTTGTGATCGAAATATTAGGGTTCGGCAACATAAAAGAATCTACATAACCGATGAGAAAATGCTAAGACAAAGAGAGAATTTGGTGGTTCCAATTCAAAAACGTCGACTTCATAGGGTTGGCGTGTTAACTGAGGTCGAGATAAGTGGGTTCGACTGTATAAAGTTTTTCTGGTTGACTTTTTGTTAGATGTGTTCAGTGTTATATGACCAACCTTGAAAACAAAGCAGCTTTCCAAGAGTCGGGTGGAGGTCTTGCTGCCCTCAGACGTGTGTTGGGGTGACGCTTGGGCAGATCTAGAACCTAGGGAATTTCTTGGACCTTGAGTTGGGCCATGCACTGAGAGGTAATCAAACTTGACTTGACATACAGTCAAATAACTTTAAACTTGACTTGACATACAGTCAAATAACTTTAAACTTGACTTGACATACAGTCAAATAACTTTAAACTTGACTTGACATACAGTCAAATAACTTTAAACTTAACTTGACATTTATTGGATTAATTCAAACTTATTTGACATAAAATCAATGAACTCCAAACTTAACTTAATGTAAGGTGGATTAACTTCAAACTAAAATTGAAGTTTGTTGGATTAACTGCAAACTTAACATGACATAAGCCAGTGGTTCCCAACCGTTTTTGGGTGGCGAACCCTTTTAACAAAGCCATGTGACCCGCGACCCCCATGAAATTTAAATAAGTCATTTTCAATAAAGTTTTTACAAAATAGAGCAAATTTGCATTATAGTGAATATTTTTAGTCAACAGTTGGCGACCTCCAGAAAACCCGTCGCGACCCACAGGTTGGGAAACGCAGACATAAGGTGAATAAACTCCGAACTTAACTTAATGTGTGGTGGACTTACTTGGTTTCACATCATAGATTTATGTAAGTTTATCGATCTTACATAACAAAATTTAAATAAAGTTTCATGACCAGCAATGCCATAAACATTATGTTAGTCCATAGATGATATGGAAGATATTTAGAAATTATGCAAAATTTATCGCTATGTTCATTTGTCACTTCAATAACTGTTGATTCTTGCCACACTGTAAACGTGCAGCCAGTTGTAGAAGAATAAACCATGACGTTGTTTTAATAGACTTGCTTTTTTTAAAACTGTAACACATTGGCAAAATATTTCATTTTGACTGGCAAAACACCTGTGTCAGTAATTGATATTGTGAGATAGAACTGTGTACCTGTGTCAGTAATTGATATTGTGAGATAGAACTATGTACCTGTGTCAGTAATTGATATTGTGAGATAGAACTGTGTACCTGGGCTAGACTGAACTGACTTGCTGCTTGAAGGGGAAAGGTTTCTTTGGTTGGTAGCACCTGGATGGGAAGAAGGCATGGGCTGGCCGGCAAGCAGCGAAGGAGCCGATGACGACGAATGCATGGGAGATGACTCAACGACACGCCTCAGCTTCACGGCTTCTTCACGGAACTCCGAGAACAGTTTCTGGACCCACGGGTTTCGAGAGCCAATGTTGTCTGCATAGCGGTGCCACTTTTTTCTCTCACCACCTGGAACAATGAACATGGATTGTGACTCAATAAAATACGTTTGCCTTGTTTAGCCACAGACGTTCTAATGTATAGATGTTTGCCTTGTTTAGCCACAGACGTTCTAATGTATAGATGTTTGCCTTGTTTAGCCACAGACGTTCTAATGTATAGATGTTTGCCTTGTTTAGCCACAGACGTTCTAATGTATAGATGTTTGCCTTGTTTAGCCACAGACGTTCTAATGTATAGATGTTTGCCTTGTTTAGCCACAGACGTTCTAATGTATAGATGTTTGCCTTGTTTAGCCACACACGTTCTAATGTATAGATTTCCTTGTGTTTTAGTACACGTCATTTCTGGGGTTAAATGCTATGAAATCAAAGTGTAGATAACTCTAAGTATTGAACTGAGTGCACGTAAACTTAGAGTTTTATCTCTTCTAGCAAATCTTTGCTTTAAAATTGTTGGTGTTTGAGGTCATCCCTCGCCAGCTTAAAAGGTCCACTAAAAGACTGTCTCCACTAAATCTTTAGAAGCGAGAGACAAAAGTAGACACGATAAGGACAAGGTGTCAATGTATGTAGAGACTATTAGCAAGTGATAAAAGACAGATTGATGGTGCTTTAAAAAAAAATCCATGGAGCAGTAACTATTGTTGTGGAGCAGTAACTATTGATGTGGAACAGTAACTGTTAATGTGGAACAGTAACTGTTAATGTGAATCAGTAACAAATGATGTGTAACAGTAACAAATGATGTGGAACAGTAACTGTTGATGTGGAACAGTAACAAATGATGTGGCACAGTAACTGTTGATGTGGAACAGTAACAAATGATGTGGCACAGTAACTGTTGATGTGGAACAGTAACAAATGATGTGGCACAGTAACTGTTGATGTGGAACAGTAACAAATGATGTGGCACAGTAACTGTTGATGTGGAAAAGTAACAAATGATGTGGCACAGTAACTGTTGGTGTGTAACAGTAACAAATGATGTGGCACAGTAACTGTTGGTGTGTAACAGTAACAAATGATGTGTCACAGTAACTGTTGATGTGTAACAGTAACAAATGATGTGGCACAGTAACTGTTGGTGTGTAACAGTAACAAATGATGTGGCACAGTAACTGTTGATGTGTAACAGTAACAAATGATGTGGCACAGTAACTGTTGGTGTGTAACAGTAACAAATGATGTGGCACAGTAACTGTTGGTGTGTAACAGTAACAAATGATGTGGCACAGTAACTGTTGGTGTGTAACAGTAACAAATGATGTGGCACAGTAACTGTTGGTGTGTAACAGTAACAATGATGTGGCACAGTAACTGTTGGTGTGTAACAGTAACAAATGATGTGGCACAGTAACTGTTGGTGTGTAACAGTAACAAATGATGTGGCACAGTAACTGTTGGTGTGTAACAGTAACAAATGATGTGGCACAGTAACTGTTGATGTGGAACAGTAACAAATGATGTGGCACAGTAACTGTTGGTGTGTAACAGTAACAAATGATGTGGCACAGTAACTGTTGGTGTGTAACAGTAACAAATGATGTGGCACAGTAACTGTTGGTGTGTAACAGTAACAAATGATGTGGCACAGTAACTGTTGGTGTGTAACAGTAACAAATGATGTGGCACAGTAACTGTTGGTGTGTAACAGTAACAAATGATGTGGCACAGTAATTGTTGGTGTGGAACAGTAACAAATGATGTGGCACAGTAACTGTTGGTGTGTAACAGTAACAAATGATGTGGCACAGTAACTGTTGGTGTGTAACAGTAACAAATGATGTGGCACAGTAACTGTTGGTGTGTAACAGTAACAAATGATGTGGCACAGTAACTGTTGGTGTGTAACAGTAACAAATGATGTGGCACAGTAACTGTTGATGTGGAACAGTAACAAATGATGTGGCACAAAAACATTTGACATGAATCAACCAAAATGACATGAAATATTTCCAATTAACATGAAACAGTCAAAATTGACATGAAACAGTCAAAATTGCTGAAGTGCTCAAAGTTAGACAGATGCAAGAAAAGAGATAATTATTTGTACACTAAGCTTCCCCTTCAGATAAGTTACAACATGAGCCTACATACAGCATGTTAGGCAACAGACTAGCTGCCAATTAAATTCATAACAAACATACATTTTTATATAAGCTGATATAACATCTCATCCCAAGATATTTGGACCATTGTAAAAAAATATCCATTATTAACAATGTCCATAGGTTATATATGTATGCTTTCAAGCTATGCACAGTAAATACTTAAAACTGACTGAAAAATAATCTATTAAAGTTTACTACCAACATTTCAACAGGAATATAATATAATATTTATTTTTAAAAATCTTTATGCATATCATGCTTTGAGCAAAAGAAACAAGAAATCACTTTGCATGGCACTACATTTTTTAAACAAGCTGTAGTTATTTGTTTACGATTTGATAATGGTGCTTAAGTTCCTCTAATAAACTGACTCTGTCAGTCTGTGTCTGACTTGTGTAACAATATAAACATTTACTGATGAGTTAGCTTAACCCACAGAAGTCTTTCTTTCTTTCTTGCTTTTTTTGTGTTTTTGTTGTTGTTTTGTTTTGATAAATCAATCAGAACATTCAGCTGTTAGTTTACTTTTAAAATTCATTCAAATATAAAATACAAAAAGCAAATAAAAAATCTAATAAATCAAAACTTAAAAAGCATAACATTGATACATAGAGAAAAGTGGTATAGTTTTAAAGTGGAGAGAAATGAATGGTGCATATCCACTCAACAATGCATTGTAGTTGAAGTAACCATTGTCAACAGAAGCATCTCAATATTAAAAAAAAACATGGCACCACTTCTGGAACACATTTTAATGCCAGCTAAAGTAATTTTTGTAGCAAATAAAAAACTTTAAAGAAAAGATTTTTAAAATTAAGTTCCATATGTTGACCACAGAGAAGGTTTCAGATACAACACTTCCACCAAAAACAAAAATAAAGTCACACACACAAAAAAAAAGGATGCAGCATGTATTGCCTAATGTGAACTAGAACTAAAAACTATGCTAATGAAACAGCCAAGGCAAGATAAGAGCAAGAAAAGTTAGGTTATATCACACAGAAATTTATTTTTAAGTGAACCAACCATTTTAAATTCAGTTTTTTGGCTATTTTGACATTTTTGTTTTAAAACTAATGTGGTGATAGGGTTGGGGGGGGCGGGTTGGGGGGCACTTTTAAAAAATAAAACATAGAAAACATGGGAAAACTTTAGAATACTTATTACAATTACAATAAACTACACGTTTCAATTCATACACTTTACCACCCTAATTAACATAGAATGTGATCAAATTTAGGCCAGAAATATTTTCTGTTACTAAACATGCCCATCTAGAATCTCCTAATCTTCAGAGCCAAACAATATAACTCAAACTTTGGTATGCAGACATCCAAGCAGCACTAATTTCTTTTAGATATCACAATAAAGCTTTAGGAGCATAACATGTTATTCTTAGTTACCACACCAAGATATTAGTCATAAAATCAAAACATAAATTTCAAATTGTACTTTGTTGAATAATCACCCACTTGAACAGTCTAGTAAAGCCAGAAAAAAATAAAGGGCAACAACCTAAATTCCCTGTCATTCTGTTTCCAAATACTCCCCTTCTTTTTTACCCTCAACATCAAATATTCCCAAATAAAATTAATACAGAACAGAAAATTTTGAGCAATTGGTTGTTATAGTCCTAAAATATGTGTAAAGAATAATAAGGGATATTTTTTTTAAAAAAATGGTTGGCTTAACAGTTACAGGAAATTCTTTTTAAACCAGTTATAATTGTTTTTACAATGCTTGTCCAATTACTGATTAGTCATTATATCAAGGTCAGCTTTACATTTTACAAAATATTTTGTAAGAATGAAATCTGCAGTTATAAATGTATCTATTTCTAGAACTGACAAAAAACACCTCTAATTTTTATAATAACTATCTTTGAAAATGTTTGTTTTTTTAAATCTTGTTTAGAAATATTTTTTTAATTTTATTTTTAAAAAAACAAGAGATGTTTACAGCCTGGAATCTGATTTTTGTCCTTAGAAATAATTATAAATAATAGGTAACTAATAAAAAATATAATAAATACATTTTATGAGATACACCAGATGTAAAACTTAAATGAAGACATTTCTTTATTATAAGGTCAAAATCTCCAAAAGCATTGGTTAGATATGAATGAATTCCCTGTAAATTGTGGCTAATAAAAAAGAGCAACAGACTGGCTAATTGGCAAATCAAAACTTAAATGAGTCTTTGTTAACCCACAATGTTTAGTAAACTGGGATAATATGATTCCAGGCAAAATTAAGTCAACAAAGAGAGCTAACTGTGATTTTAAAATGGTTAGTATCAGGTGCACTCACCCTGAGTCATAATTAGGTCAATTACTGTAGAGTGAATGATAAGATCATCATTGAAATGATGTCCATACACAGAAATTACATTATAGGGTGATTTACTCCTACTGCAGAGTAAACAATGAGATGGTAATTAAGCAGTACCCAGTTTACATTATGGCTCTTTTGAGTCTATTGGCTGGACCTGTCAGTTAGTATGAGTTGACAGAGATGGCAGTATTAAGTAACATGAGGTTGTTGTATGAAATGACATTGAGGAATCACTACACTGCACACCAACAGGACTCTTTGAGTTTTATATTTTAAAATTGAGGTGTCCACCTGACTAATGCTTGTGTTGACTATGACAAATAGAAGTGTGCAGCGCAGATTAGTTATGTTTTAAAATAAAATAATTTAATCAAAGTTTTAATTCAGGTTTGGATAAACTTCAGCCATTATAGAATTCTTAAGGAACACATGCTCATAGTTAAAACACATCAGTTCATGATTTCATAGTGTTCAGACATCATGATTTGTGATTTTTGTAGATGGTAAAATTATATAACAAAATAGAAAGATAAAAAAAAAGAATGTCATCACAGCAAGAGAAAAAGACTATCCAAATGAGATTCTTTAATTTTTTCAATCAATTTGTAGATGTTTGATCTGATGCCCTCTAGCTGCTTAATGATTACATTGTGTCACTGAGGGTGTGTGTGTAGTGGGGGGGGGGTACTGAAATAGTAATCTCAGTGTCTCAAGATCTATTAGAGCCACTCACAGCTATGGATGAACAAGCCCCATGTTACAGAGTCATCCATCTATGCACACTGTGCTAATAGAACACACACAAAAACTAAAGCTGCCTATACAAAGTCATAGCTTCAAGATCAAATCAAAGTTAAAGTTTTTTTTGGTCAAATAGACTGGTCCTTAAAGTGACCTAAAGTTAGAGCATGCTTCTTACAGTCAACAAGCCATTGGTGCAAAGTTGAGGAGGCAAGATTCTATTCTTTAGCCAGGTCAGAACCAAAACAAGTTATTAGAGGAAACTTAGCTGGAAATGTTATTGTACTTACAAGTTGTTGATTTTATCGTGTTGTTTTTTAATGCTATCATTACTCATGGACTTTGATTTTTTTTAAAAGTAATCTCTAACAGGAAAAAAAATAATAAATTCTGATGCATTTTCTACCATGTACAACCAAACATTCTAACTCTAGTGAGTATTACTAATAAAATCAAAGCAGTGCCCTAAACACTTAGCACAGTCTTTACACACACACAAAAACAGATGAAAGACATTGATGCACAAGAATGAAATATAAGATTTTCCTGTTGAACATTATAATATTGAAAGTCCTTACTTTCGTTATCACCTGTTTCTGTAAAATGGAATAAAAAAATTTTTTTACAATAGTATTTATGATCGCCACAATGTTCTTTCTACTTTATTTTTTAAATTCTTAGCTAGACCGAGCATAAAAAGATATGAAAACTGACTTTGAGATCAGTTGAATATCTAAGCAAAATTTTAGTGCACAGACAAACCCCTAATGGCCCTATCTACCCATTACACCACCTTAAACACTCCTAGCAACCCCATTACACCACCTTAAACACTCCTAGCAACCCCATTACACCACCTTACACACTCCTAGCAACTCCATTACACCACCTTGCACACTCCTAACAACCCTATTACACCATCTTACAAACTCCTAGCAACCCCATTACACCACCTTGCACACTCCTAGCAACCCCATTACACAGAGAACAAGCTATTTCCCCTGGCCAATGGATAAAACTTTCCCCTTAAAATTCTGGCCACAAAACTATTAAAACCAGAACTCCCCTAACATGACAAAATGGTGTTTACTGTGTTTTGTAACTGTACAAGAGGCACTCAAAGAGTGTCCCAGGAAATTTATCATGTTCTTTATACATTAATTTCATCAATCCCTTCCCTTTGAGGGGTTGGCTTGCCTGTCTAATATCAACACTTACTCAGCTGGCACCCATCAAGCAAACTTTGTTGCTACACAAGACAGAAAAAGTGCACAAGCAAAATATAGAAGGGCCCCATTTCTATTCTATTAAAATGAGGTCATGCCATGTTAAAATAAAAATGGGGACAAAAAAAATTATGCATAGTGAAGATATTTTTGTTAAAATTCTGAAAGCACTCGCAGAAAGGTATCCAGGATAAACGTTTATATAAACCTTGAACTTTTTCGGTGTTTTTTTTTGTTACCATGGTTTTGAAATTTTCAGGGTGGCATTGATACTTATCACAACTGTGCTATTATTTTAAATGTGAATGCCATTTCCAGGCAACAGGAAGTGAATCAGAAAATAAATGATGAAAATATAACCTGGGACCCTGCACTACACGATAAGCCCACAAGACATCGAGAGAACATCGTGAGGTAACAAGTGGCCTGGAGATGTAAGCACTGTGAATGACATTCAGACAGACAACATACAACGAGGGACAGGTGTTCCTTTAATCACTCTAGAGTAACAACAACTTGTATTTCATTTTAAAACCTCATTATCTAGATTTGTCCATGAATGCAGGAAAACCCATGAAATGACAGTTCATCATCTTTTCTTGCTTGCATGAAGCCTGAACGGCGTGAAAATAAATGTTCTTGGATCTATCCTGTTATTTTGTCAAAAACTATTTTCTACCTCCTGTGCTATTTTCAGTATCCTTAGACCGTAGTTGGATCACTGTGAATAGCAACACACGGACCAACACCTAAAACAATAGAGGGTTAAATGGGGGGGGGGCCTGCCATAGTTATACCCTTTACCTCCATTCAGGATTGTACAGAACAGGGCAGAGAGGGAGTGGGGGGAGGGGGGGAGCCAACCACTCACCAGCAGGATGGAATGGATAATAGTCAATGGACAGCTTGAAGAATGTGATCTGCATTGAGCCCCCGTTTATCTTCCAGTGCCTCTTCTCTTCTCCTTGATCTGTAACAAGATGAAGGTAAAAAGGAGATGAATGCTCTGAAATTTAAAAAGTAACAACTAGTCTTAGAGACCACACAGATACATGGTGATGGTTTTATTGTGTCACAGCCGATTGTTTCAAATATATTTATTTCCATCTCTTACACAAAGTCGGGAGCAACCAACAGGTAATTTAGTGTTTAAGCAGGAGTTCTAAGATAAATGAGAAAACCCTTACTCTCAACAATATTTCTCATTTTAAAAAAAAATAATAATGTGCCTGTGACCATAAGATTTCTGAAAGAAATTCTATCTCCCTTTGATTAACATTAACTCTAAGTCAATCAACTCAAAACTGTTCTTAGTATCACCTGTCGATGTGACTATCGTTGTTGGTCATTCCATTCATCATTATTCTTAATATCATTCAATTCGATAAAATATATAAGACAAACAATGACCAACTTAATTAGCATTCTGCAAGAATTTATTGTAATCTTGTCAGGTAAAAACAAATCTCCCACATTTTCTAGAGGGCCCATGTTTAATTTTACTTATTTGGCATCTTTTTATATCACAGAATCTATGCCCACAGGTTTACCACATCAAGAGCTGTTGTCTTTATCTTGTATCTCTTACACCTGACAGGAAGCCTGCCCACCTGGGCTACTGTCATCACACAGATGGAGGTCAAAACGATCTGTGACCAGGTGGTATAAGGTGTTCATATCTCTTTCACATAGCCTGCCTACCTGGGCTACTGTCATCGCAAAGATGGAGGTCGAAACGACTAGTTATCAGGTGATAGGAAGTGCTCAACACGTCAAACTTGGTGAAATTTTTGGCCTTGGTCGACTCCTGCCTCTCAGTGGGCTGCCTCTGTTGTTGCTGCTGTTGCACGTTGCTACCATCTGGGATGTAGCCCTGTTTCTAGAAGGGAGATGTTGAAACCTTGTATTAGAGACATGAAATAATTTTCCTAAATTATTGATAACAGAAGTCAAACATTTGTTAACTGGTTTTTTATAATCTATCGGAAAGCCATGGACCACCTTCTGGCATAATTCTTTCCTAAAGGCATATGATGCTCTCACTTGTTTGATCGTCTCCCTTGTATTGATTGACCTGAGCTGATGACATATGATAGTCACTTCTACAGCTGATGACATATGATAGTCACTTCTACCAATGCAGTATAAAACAGTGTGAATGACGTATGGAACAGTGTGAATGATGTGTGAGTGATGTGTGAAATAGTGTGAATGATGTGTGAGTGATGTGTGAGTGATGTGTGAAATAGTGTGAATGATGCGTGGAACAGTGTGAGTGATGTGTGAAATATTGTGAATGATGTGTGGAGCGGTGTGAATGATGTGTGAGTGATGTGTGAGTGATGTGTGAAATAGTGTGAATGATGTGTGAGTGATGTGTGAAATAGTGTGAATGATGTGTGGAACAGTGTGAGTGATGTGAGAGTGATGTGTGAAATAGTGTGAATGATGTGTGGAGCAGTGTGAATGATGTGTGAGTGATGTGTGAAATAGTGTGAATGATGTGTGGAACAGTGTGAGTGATGTGTGAATGATGTGTGGAGCAGTGTGAATGATGTGTGAGTGATGTGTGAAATAGTGTGAATGATGTGTGGAACAGTGTGAATGATGTGTGAAATAGTGTGAATGATGTGTGGAACAGTGTGAATGATGTGTGAGTGATGTGTGAAATAGTGTGAATGATGTGTGGAGCAGTGTGAATGATGTGTGGAACAGTGTGAATGATGTGTGGAAATGTGTGAGTGAAGTGTGAAATAGTGTGAGTGATGTGTTGAACAGTGTGAGTGATGTGTGAAACAGTGTGAGTGATGTGTGGAACTGTGAGTGATGTGTGGAACAGTGTGAGTGATGTGTGAAATAGTGTGAATGATGTGTGAAATAGTGTAAATGCTGTGTTAGTAGTTAAGATATAAAGCTAAAGAGTCCTGTCATTAAAGAAAACAAATCTGTGAAAATGATTGTCACACTTGAATTAATTAAATCAATTAGGGTTAGGGCCGTACAAGCAAAATTGGCTGACCAGTGGAAAAAATGTCTTGTTATTACACCTTATCAAACAACAGCAAACCTTCAACGCCTGAGCTGCCATCCATTTCCTCATCTCGGCAGACTTCTCTATGACTTCTTTGAGGGAGTGGGCAAACAAGACGGCCTCCTTGAGCTGTGTGATGGTCAGCACCCACAACAAGTCATCAAGCAGCAAGGTCAGTCTGGAGGAGATTATTGCTTTGTCTGGGTGGACACAAACATTGACAGGGTCAGTTATGTTGGACAATCAGTGATCGAGCATCAAGAGACAGGGCATCAAGAAACAGATCATCAAGAAACAGGACATCAAGAAAGAGGGCATCAAGAATCAGGGCATCAAGAAAACAGGGCATCAAGAAACAGAGCATCAAGAATCAAAGCATCAAGAAACAGGGCGGCATCAAGAAACAGAGCATCAAGTAAGAGGGCATCAAGAAACAGGGCATCAAGAAACATGGGCATCAAGAAACAGAGCATCAAGAATCATAGCATCAAGAAACAGAGCAGCATCAAGAATCAGGCATCAAGAAACAGGGCATCAAGAAACAGGGCATCAAGAAACAGGGCATCAAGAAACAGGGCATCAAGAAACAGGGCATCAAGAAACAGGGCATCAAGAAACAGGGCATCAAGAAACAGGGCATCAAGAAAGAGGGCATCAAGAAAGAGGGCATCAAGAAAGAGGGCATCAAGAAACAGGTCATCAAGAAACATGGCATCAAGAAAGAGGGCATCAAGAAACAGGTCATCAAGAAACATGGCATCAAGAAACAGGGCATCAAGAAACAGGGCATCAAGAAACAGAACATCAAGAAACAGGGCATGGGAAACCTCAGCTTAAATTAATCCCTTAAATCCTGTATTACAAAATCTCCTTTTTCTTTTTTTTTAAAAATTTGCTAACACAATTTTCCTAGTAACACTCAACGAACATTTGAAAAATAGTTTGCGCTTGCGATGAAAGCTAAGGCCAATATAGCTTTAACAACGATGTTTCTTATGAATTTTTTGTTCACACAACTTACACTCCGAACAAGACAAATATTTTAGAAAACAAAAAACTATTTATGTAGCTGAGAAATGCAGTATTGAAATGTAATCAAAAGGTCCCTCTTGGTAACTATTAGTTGTTCATACTTTCTTGGAAATGACAAGGCAAGACAACTCTAACTTAGATATTTTTTAAACCCCTGATTATCTCCCATGTGGCCATGACTAACCAAAGAGCCTTTTCTTGACAACTATCCGAATCTTGGCCTGGTTGGCAATGAGACGCAAGGGGGTCAGCAAGTCGTCATCACGGCCGACAGCGGTTGCCTCGATGCGTGTCGTCTGCCACTCTATCTCCTTGAAGAGTAAAATTTCTCCACGCCCGGCATCCCTGATATATGTCGACTTCAGGTCGTTTGGTGTCTGCCAAGTAGGGGTCATTGACTGGACAGTAACCCTTGACAACTAGATGAAGCCATACAAAAAAATATTAATAATCAGCCGCATTAATTCTTCAATGTTGCATATTTCGCTAGATAATATTGTTTAAAACCATAAGTACATGTAGTCTTAGGAAATTTTACAGGCTAAGAAAATCTCAGGAAACTTAAAAAGCTGATATAAACTTCAGTTTTAGCGAGAATCCAGAAGGCCATGATGAGTACAATAAAACCGGTTGATTAAGTACAAACATAGATTATCTACATTCAATCATTCCCTTCAGATTATCTACAGTCAATCATTCCCTTCATTCTCATATTATAAACCTTCCTGGCTTGAGGTAATGATAATTTGTTGAGAATCAACGTAAAGATTAAAAGAATTCATGCCATGGCTTACACTAAGGGATGACGACGTTGGACATTGTTTCTGGTTAGACTTTAAAGCCATGCAACCTTCAAAGGTGTTTTGTGAATACATTAAAATAGCCCTACAGAAATATTTGGAACACCACTGCAACGAAATCCATAAACCTTAACAAATATACTCTATAAATAATGGGAGGAGTTGCTTTTTTAAAAATCCTTTATATTAACTCGTGGTGTCTGCGGCCGCCCGCCCTTGCTTGTCGCCAAAACTTTTGATCGATTTTTAACCCACTTGCTCGTAAGCTAGCGAGCTGAAATTTTGCAGGCAGTTTCGTACCGATAATAAAAACAATGTATCAAAATTTCAGATCGATCGCATGTACCGTAATTAAATTATTGATTTTTTAGATTATTTTCTTTATTCCTATGTATCATGTTATTTTTTTAGATAGAGTGTAAGGGTACGCATTATATTGAACAACCTTTCTGTCGCGCAATAAGGTGCGTATTTTACTGACAACACCTTTTATAAACATATTCCTGATCGTACGCATTATATTAAACATGTTTTACGACACAACTACAATTTTGTATTTTTGGATGGTCTTGCGCTGCGTATTATAATGAACATTCTTTTAGTTACGTCTCATACATAAAGGATTTATAGTCAAAAACTTGGTTTTTTACGGGTTGTTTTTATTTACGTTTTGAAGAATAATGAGTTTGATTAGCTGTAATCCATATATAGAACCCATAACTTGGAGTACGAAGATGACCACCAACCTGTAAAGAAGCCTTGAACTTGCTAGAATTCAGCTTGACCTGCACAGAGTTGATGTGGACATAGATGCTGTCCATAATTCTGTTCATTGAGCTGTACTCTCCCGCAGGCCTGTTGACAAGGTCATTAGTGTAAGATCTTAAGACTCAGAATTAATTGACCCCATGTTCAAGTATTTTTTTTAATCACAAGAATAATAACAGACTCTTTAAATAACTATGAAATTCATTGCCAAGCATTTCTGCATACCGTATATACTCGTTCTAAAGCCGACCTTTTTTGGACAAAATCTAGGGGGAAAAGTTGGGGGGTCGACTTATGAGCGGGTCATAGGTAATTCCTGCATAGATATTGAATATCGGTGTTGTTATTGTAGATCATCAAGGTCTTTTTCTACATTCTACAAGATTCGACTGCTCTACCAGAAGCTATAATATATTATTAAACATCTGCACTTACCTTATTTAATCATTTTATTTATTTTTGTGAATGTTTTAATAAATTGTTTTACCAATTTTTGTTTTCAACAACGAATTTAATGTACACGCTTTCAACACTGTTTACCAAAGAATTTTTTTTTAAAAATACCGGTAACTATAGCCTAACAAAGAGCACAAAGACAAAGATAGGCAGTACAAAGTAAACAATCATAATGACCGATTTAGCTTGTAGTTTTAAAAAATGTGTATATCTACCATTTTGTTTAAACTGTCCTATTATTTTTGGGGGTTTGGCTTGCGAGCGGGTTATACACTTTTAATACTCTTCCAAAAGTAGGGGGGTCGGCTTATGAACGAACGGGCTATAGAACGAGTATATACAGTATTTTCTTTTTATTCTCATAGGCTTGAAAGTAAAAAAATTCTTTAAGAGTTAATTTTTTAATGCTTAAATAGCTCTGCACACACTGATTTAGACTGAACAGCCGAGATATTGAGAGAAATGAACAATACATTCATCCCAGAGCCGTCTTTACACCATTTTGGGCCCCCGGGCAAAGAAATAGTGTTGGGCCCCCGGGAAAAGAAAGAGTGTGCCCCCCCCCGCCGCAGGAATTAAAAAACTAATATACATAATATATATATATATATATATATATTATTTCCATGGGGCCCCTATGCTTGTAGGCCCCCGGGCAAATGCCCAACGGGCCTATGCGTTAAGACGGCCCTGATTCATTCAACAGAATCCTAAGTATCATTAGAGAAATGGACATACCACATTACATTCAGGCTAATGCCTAGTGTCACATGAGAAATGGACATACCACATTACATTCAGGGTAATACCTAGGGCCACAAGAGAAATGGACATACCACATTACATTCAGGGTAATACCTAGGGCCACAAGAGAAATGGACATACCACATTACATTCAGGCTAATGCCTAGTGTCACAAGAGAAATGGACATACCACATTACATTCAGGGTAATACCTAGTGCCACAAGAGAAATGGACATACCACATTACATTCAGGCTAATGCCTAGTGTCACAAGAGAAATGGACAACACATATTACATTCAGGCTAATGACAAGTGTCACAAGAGAAATGGACAACACATGTTACATTCAGGCTAATGCCTAGTGCCACAAGGCAAATGGACAACATGTTACATTCAGACTAATACCTATATAGTGTCACAAGAGAAATGGACCTAGACAAAGGCCAATGGAGACAAATCAGCAGATCTTGAACAAATTCTGTCCGAAAAGAGATCCATGTCTACATGAGTACAAGCCCCTGGTGAGTTCAATCCCCATGGCCTGGCTTACAAGGCGTGCCCTGCATTTGAAGCTCCCATTCAAAAGGGCTTTCTTTTTGTATTATTGCTAGATTTTAAAAACTATTCTTGTCTGGAATTGTGCAGTATGATGTGCAGTATGATGTGCAGTATGATGTGCAGTATGATGTGCAGTATGATGTGCAGTATGATGTGCAGTATGATGTGCAGTATGATGTGCAGTATGTACGACATGCAAGCCTCACCACCCCTAAGACCTTTCGTCCTGTTAAAATCCATTTAAGATAAACTATCAGCCTACATCCTTTTTGTAAGACCTTGTCTACATTCAACATCAAAAGTTTGGTGGGCTTGCAAAGGGGCCGTCCATAAATGACGTCACGCGATTTTGGCAGATTTTGAACCCCCCTCCCCCCGTCACACTTCATCACAAAAACTTAGACCCCACCTCCAATATGTCAGTGAGCCATGAACCCGCTAAAAGCGGTATTTTTTATTTGAAAATGAGCATGTTTCAAATCACTTTACATGCATTGTCCTTTTAGTATGTATTTAGTGTAAGGCTGCACTCTAATATCACGCGTAAATCCATGTAAAATGTCATAAAATAAATAGTAAGAAATCGAATATTTAAGTTGAACTTTGATTTAAAGTAGCGTGTTTTGACGTAACGTCACAATTCCTTAACCCCCTCCCCCTCGTCACACATCGTCACAAATGTGGGGAGCCCCCTCCCCCCTAGGCGCGTTACGTCGTTTATGGACGGCCCCAAAGGGTCATTGTTAGGAGAGCATTTTTATATCTTAAAAATATGTACAATTATTGACGTCAATAGACTTGTTAGAGGTGTTGATCCATGTTTGAACTACTTTCATCTGATGTTTATTGAAAACCTAGGACACTTGCATCTCTCATCCCGCCTATACCAGGTGTGGGCCACAAGCGGCCTGCCACAGAGTTTTTTGTGTGGCCCGCCAAGACATTCAGAGATTTGTTTTATGTCCCCGACCGAAAGTTTGCCCCGTGTTTCCAATTAGAGCGGCTACGTCAATGCGCGTGCGCAGACAGTGTAAATACTTTCATGGTTTGTCAGCTTTATTTCAATTTTCTACATTTCGACAGCAACATTTTGAAATTTCCAAAATTAAGTGGGGTCATGAACCCCCCGAAAAAGCGGGAAATTGATTATGAATCCCAGGTGTTTAATGAAGAAAGGACTAATAAATATTTCTTTGGTAATATCATTCTAAACGGTGCGACCCTCCACTAAAATCCGCTATCGCAAAGTGGCCCCCAAAGCCTCAAACAATTGTCCACCCCTGACCTTTATTATTGCACAACAAAATAAAAGCAGACGAATGTGTCTTTATTTTCACAACTATCTCCAACATCAATTGCCTTAGAGAAAGTAACTAAGAGATTGCCAGTAAGGGTTGTGTGAATGAGGCGGGTGTGTGTGTGTGTGTCGCTTTGGGTCGTCCGACTGGTGACTGATATCAATCAGGCATAACAATGTGAAGAGGTCGCCGGTCGGGAGTGTTTAATGTCGACACAATATGTGAACTTACGCGTGTGAAGTCTGGAATCTGTTAAACCGTGCTGGTTCAACATCTTCAACCGTTTCTGTTTCAATGACCACCTCGTCTAGGTACTGTCAGGCAAAAATGTTCAGGACAACTCAATGGAAATGTGAATGGAGCATTTTATAGAGCAATATTTACAGTTACATTTACATGTTTAACGGGACATTATATTTTCTCAAATTTTATAATAACAGCTGTAACTAAATTAATATCGAATATGCACTTTTACTTCCGTAGGTCTAAGAATATCATAAGTAAATTTATAATGACAGTTGTACGAAAGTATCTCTAGATTGTATCTTTAACTTATTTGTTAGTGATATTTTTAATGTAAACAAATACTTTGAAATAAATAAAACTTTCAAAAAGGGAAAAAATGAAAAAAATATTAGTAAATATCCTAGATTCAAATATTTTAACATTTCACATTCATGATTAAAATTTGTATTTTAACACACGACATGCACTGTCTAATATTTTAACATGCCTATATAGAATGTCAACTGTTTTAAAACTTCTTTTGACAATGAGTTAACTATTTTTAAATTTCTTATGATAGATTGTCACCTCCTCTAGCATTCTTTATGACAGTTTCAAATATTTAAACATACCAGTCTAATGGGTTGTGATCTGAGCTTTGTCCATTGGATCTGTGAAAGTAAAAGAAGAGGAAATGAGATGTGCCTAACACAAGGTGAAAAGTCTTTGGAAATAATTCAGATGTGCCTAAAACAAGATGAGAATTTTTGGGGAATAATTCAGATGTTCCTAACACATAAGATGAGAATTTTGGGGGAATAATTCAGATGTGCCTAACACAAGATGTGAATGTTGGGGGAATAATTCAGATGTGCCTAATCTAATACAAGATGAGAATTTTTGGGGAATAATTCAGATGTGCCTAACACAAGATGTGAATTTTGGGGGAATAATTCAGATGTGCCTAATCTAATACAAGATGAGAATTGTTGGGGAATTATTCAGATGTTACTAAAACAAGGTGAACAGACTTTTAGAATAGTTCAGATGTGCCTAACACAAGGTGACCAACCTTGTCCTTTAAGAATAAATCAGATTAATACACTGCATTCTTAACCCAAGGGGTGGGATACATGGCCTTCAATATAACAATCGATGGGATATATGGCATTCTATTTTTTAAAAAGGGATTGGATACATGGCCTTCTATATAAAAAGGGGATTGGATACATAGCCTTCTACAAACAAAAAAGGATTGGACATATTGCCTTCTATTTTTTTAAAGGGATTGCATACACGGCCTTCTATAACAAATAAATAAATAATTTGGGCGGATTGTGGGTGTTAAGGAAGGTGTTACTGAAATATCTGGCACTGTGTTACCAAATAAAGAGCTGACGCCAAAGATTTCAAACGTAGCGTGACCAGTGTGGTGCATTAGCAGATCTGTGTTTGATTAGTGGGGTCGTAACAATGTGACTGTCTTATTGATCCCCCCATGTTGACTCACTGACATACACACAAGCACATTGACTGCACCGACATACAAACACATTCGCTCTAATGACAAAATAAACAAACAGATTGAATGTACTGACATTATATGTGCACATTTGATGTGCTGACATAATAGACAAACACGTTCGATGTACGAGTTAATTGGATTTCAACCAAGCTTGAAAGATCGCCATGAAATAAGTGAAATACGCTATAAAATGGTATGCAACAAGTGGCCCCCAATTAGGTCCAACCAGTAGCGGAGTGAAGTAACTACAGCTCTCTCTGTAACCAAATACTCGGGCTGACCGGCTAAGAGTTAGCTACAGCTGAGTCGGACTATACACACAACCAGCACTAGCTGTGTCTCTGCATGACTGAGCTAACAGACCAAGTCTGGGAAGAGCCAATGCTCGATGTCGCTTCGTGCAATGTGTCAATTGTATCTGTTGTTAATATCAATGACCAGACCAACACAGCAATAACTCCACTTGACTGAGCTAACAGACCAAGTCTGGGAAGAGCCAATGCTCGATGTCGCTTCGTGCAATGTGTCAATTGTATCTGTTGTTAATATCAATGACCAGACCAACACAGCAATAACTCCACTTGACTGAGCTAACAGACCAAGTCTGGGAAGAGCCAATGCTCGATGTCGCTTCGTGCAATGTGTCAATTGTATCTATTGTTAATATCAATGACCAGACCAACACAGCAATAACTTCACTTGACTGAGCTAACAGACCAAGTCTTGTAGCTATGGTTAATATCAATGACCAGACCAACACAGCGATAACTTCACTTGACTGAGCTAACAGACCAAGTCTTGTAGCTATGGTTAATATCAATGACCAGACCAACACAGCAATAACTTCACTTGGCTGAGCTAACAGACCAAGTCTTGTAGCTATTGTTAATATCACCGACGGGACCAACACAGCAATTTAGCAATAACTTCATTTGACACAGCTAACAGACCCACTCGTGTGTCTAAAGTTAAAGTCAGTCGACCAGACGAACACGGTCCTAACATCTCCACATACACTTGACTGAGCCAACAGACCAAACACCCCACGAGTCATTTCAGATTTCTGTTGTATTGGTGCTCAAAGGTGACCAGCCTGTTGCGCTACCACAATCAGTTATGTAATCATGCGATTCTTGTCAGATGGAGTCAGGTGTTGGCTATTGTTGAGCCCGGTTCCTTGCTGGGATACAGCGCTATATAAATTATCAATAAATATTAATATGGTTATTGCAAAGGGTGTTGTCGAATGATTTGATTAATAACTTCCTGAAATTGTGTAGGGCGGGAGAAACGCATTTCAAGCCACAGGAACTCCCAGGACCCTGGGTAGTGCTCTGTTTTAAAGAATTGTAAATGTTCAGATATTTATAATACACCTCTAAAGTGCGATCTAGCAGCCATTAATCCTAGTGAAAAGGTTAAGTAACTTTCGAAGGGTCTAATTAATGCTATTATTAACAGTGTTACATCACCATTAACTATACATGCATATGCGTTGATGTAACAGATCAAAGATGCTATCAAACTACACTTGAAAAGTCATTAGTTAAAATTAATAACTAAATAACTATGAAAAATTGATGTTATAATTCATAGTTGTTGTTTTTTATGTAATCCCTTCGCTCCCTTCAATTGTATGTTTGTTCTCCCTTGAAATTACTTTTTTTTTAAAATTTAATTATATTAATCCTAATTAAACCAGTAATGACTTTTAAAATCACAATTTAGCGCTGCGACTGGTAAGTTTATTATTGGTGCATAACATGAATGTGTTTGGTGAGAGCGCTGGGTTGGAGAGTTTAGCTCAGGGGTCGGGGAAACTTTTTGTCTAAGAGAGCCATAAACACCACATATTTTGAAAAGTAATTCTTTGAGAGCCATACATTGTGTTTAAAACTAAAAATTCAAGTAAATGTGTGCATTTTGTGTAATTTCAACACTAAAAGTACAACAATTATTTCTCTGAATTCTTTTAAATAACATTGTTATGCTGTTTTTTATATGCAAATAATATTTAGATCAAAGGAATCTAACTAAACGTTTTTTAAAAAAAATATAATAGAACAATTTTCTGAGAGCCATATGCAGCCATCAATAGAGCCACACCTGACTCGCGAGCCATGGTTTCGCGACCCCTGGTTTAGCTCATCACATGAAAACATAATGTTTAATGATGACGCGTGGCACCACAAACTTTATGCCCCGCTATGGACACCGACCTGGTAGTTTTCTCAATTTCCGTGAGTTGTTTCTTTTTTTTTAAATCTCCCATCAAGACAATCAGGTCAAAATGTGTATCTTTATAAAACTGCCAGCTATGTCCTCAGTTCTACCAGCTATGTCCTCAGCTCTACCAGCTATGTCCTCAGTTCTACCAGCTATGTCCTCAGTTCTACCAGCTATGTCCTCAGTTCTACCAGCTATGCCCTCAGTTCTACCAGCTATGCCCTCAGTTCTACCAGCTATGTCCTCAGTTCTACCAGCTATGTCCTCAGTTCTATAATGTCCTCAAGCAAAGCAACAACAACAAAAAAACACACACGCCCCTAAAATTGTTACCCTTTTATCTCGTACTCCCCCCCCCCATCACTATTCTTAAACTTTCTCCTGTTGTTCCCAAACTGACCAGTATTATTCTTTTCTCAAAATGCTGCAAAAACTCCAAAGCTGGAAAATATTCGACAAAACTTTCTACGTTAATGATCCAACTATCTATATTCTATATCGACAAATCTCCAATAAAATTAAAGAATAATATACTTATCGTGTGCATAGACCAATGCACGTAAACCAAATCTCAGTGGTTTTCGAACATACATTGCGTGGTGATTTCTTCCATGCCATTGATGTAAACAATTGCAAATCTTGGCAGAGCTACTGCTTTTATCGGTTACTGTGGCGCATAAGAAGACATTGTAATAATTGAAAGGTGTCGTGCGTCTTTTTTTAAAATAAATTTATGGACCTTTTTGTATGACACACAACGACGAGACAGCAAACACTGTTACAGAAATGCGCTCCCTCCCTCCCTCCCCCACAGCTTATTAAAAACGTGACCCAGCGTGATATATTCTTTAGACAGTATTGCCCCAAGCAGACGCTGCGGTAGGATACAATTGTTGTCTTTATCATTGATCTGGATTTAGGTAAGGGCGCGCACCCGTTGTAAGTGACATCGTTACTGCCCATGCTTGCATCTAGACATCTTCTGGGCAGCTGTTCTTGTTGTTAGATGCACATTATTTTACGGTCTCTTCTTGCTAATAGAGCTTATCAATTTAATTTATCTTTATAAGCCAGAACCAATGTTCCATCTAAGGTCCGTGAGCAAAATAAAAAATATCGTGTGCAAAGTTTTTTTGTGCATAATTTGACATCCCACAAACACAGATATTATCAAAATTTGATTCGCGGTTAGTCTAAAATGCTACGCGGCGTCTGTCTGATGTCCGCGCAGCTTAAAGAGAACATTGACCAGAACTATAAATCTCACTGCTAACCTTTGTGTCAGCGGTTGTTGTTTTTTTTTGGGGGGTGGGGGTATATTATTTCCGTCAGATCCATTTGAGACGTTTTATTGAAGCCGAATTCGACAGAAAATGATCAACACATACAACAACAAACTCTCCGCATCCACCTAAACAATTTCATCTACCAAACTTGCAATGAGATCCAAATAAATGGACCAAATTGATGAACAAGTTGAAACAGCCTCAGACCCACATACTCATATTTTAACATTTTAGTTGAAAACATAACGGAAACCAAAGAATAGCCTCAGACCCACCTCGCTAAACACAACCAACAATTACAGCAGCAGGGTTTCCGTTTGAAGCTCAACGTACTTGGATCCCAACAACTGATTATCGACCACACAAGCCATACACCCACACAATCAACAGAATGGACTACACAAGCCATACACCCACACAATCAACAGAATGGACCACACAAGCCATACACCCACACAATCAACAGAATGGACCACACAAGCTATACACTCACACAATCAACAGAATGGACCACACAAGCCATACACCCACACAATCAACAGAATGGACCACACAAGCCATACACTCACACAATCAACAGAATGGACCACACAAGCCATACACCCACACAATCAACAGAATGGACCACACAAGCCATACACCCACACAATCAACAGAATGGACCACACAAGCCATACACCCACACAGTCAGCAGAATGGACCACACAAGCCATACACCCACACAGTCAGCAGAATGGACCACACAAGCCATAAACCCACACAGTCAACAGAATGGACCACACAAGCCATACACCCACACAGTCAACAGAATGGACCACACAAGCCATAAACCCACACAGTCAGCAGAATGGACCACACAAGCCATACACCCACACAATCAACAGAATGGACCACACAAGCCATAAACCCACACAATCAGAAGAATGTACCACACAAGCCATACACCCACACAATCAGCAGAATGGACCACACAAGCCATACACCCACACAATCAGCAGAATGGACCACACAAGCCATACACCCACACAATCAGCAGAATGGACATCAATCAAAGATAGTCCTGCATTAACACTAGACGAAAACAGACAAATCTAGGATAGTCCTTATAGTCCTTTAATAACACTAGACGAAAACAGAAAAATCTAGGATAGTCCTTCAATAGCACTAGATGAAAGCAGACAAAATCTAGGATAGTCATGCAATAACACTGGATGAAAACAGAAAAATCTCGGATAGTCCTTCAATAACACTAGACTAAAACATACAAAATCTAGGATAGTCTTGCAATAACACTAAATGAAGATGAAAACAGACAAAATCTAGGGAAGCGTTACATTAATCTAGATGAAATCAGACAAAATCAAGGGGAGTCCTCAAGTAAAACCAGATGAAAACAGACCAAAACCCTAGGCAGTCCTACATTAAACCAGATGAAAACAGACTCAATAAAGGGAGGTCTTACATTAAAACCAAATAATGAACAAAGATCAAAATTGGCAAAACCCTACATTAAAAACAAATGAATAATGAAGACATGAAGAAACAAACAAGTGAAATACTACATTGTTTTAATAAAAACATTTTTTTTAACATTCCAACTCGCACAACTTTGTTCCCGGATGGTAAGCACCGCCGGCATTTCAGCTGCTCATTGGAGGAATTAGTCTTCAGAGCATTAAGCTGACACGGCCCGTCCAAAATAAAAGGGATGTTGTATTCAGTGTGTGGGTGTGGGGGAGGGGGCACGGGGGAAGGACAACTGAAATTGGGGGGATGGGGCCTTTGGGAGTGGAATCAATAACAAAAAACAAAAAAATTTAAGCAGCAAGGAGGAGGCGGGCTATTTACAAGAGGGGAGTGAAATATGACGTGGGGGGGAAAAGGGGCGGGGGTTGGAGTAGCCACGGGTACAGAGGAAAGGGGGGGGGGAGCCAAACAAGAAATCAATAGCTGCTGCGCCTCCACCAGATTTGTACGGCAAGATATTCTTGGATGGGTTGTTTTGGGGGGGAGAGGGATGACCCCCAGTGGGGCGGAGAGGAGGTGACACAATTTCCAGTACTGACGTAAGATTTAGGCAGGGAGGTTGGGTGGGTGTGGGGGGTGTTCGGGGTGGGGGGAGGGGGAGTCTCAGCCCTGTTGACTGGGACGCGGTCTGGGCAGATTAAAAATATGGCAGAGGAAGATGCGCGGCTCACTCTTTATTGTTGTCACGTGACTTTTGGTCATCTGACGTCATCAAGAGGGCGCGTCTTTTAATCTATTTTGCTAGTCTAAAGGTGAATGAAAGCAAACGACTTGACATCGGTTGAATCCTATTGAAATTAATCTGTGGTAAAAATGATTATGAAGGATTTCAATTAACAAATATTCCTAGGTAGTGTTGGGTTGAAGAAACGCATTAAGTGTTATGGGCCGTACCAGAGATAAACCATGGACACATTCGTGCTGCGCAAAGTTAATGATTTTTCAGATAAAATTTTATAACAAGATTGTGCGTTCAGACGTGGTCGGTCTTAAAAGTTTTGAATAGAATTTGTATCGCTGCACAATAATGAACAATTTCCCAGTGATTGATATCAGACAGTTTTGTTCATCATGACATGTGAACATCGGGTACACTTATCATTGATCTGAAATGTGAACATCGGGTACACTTATCATTGATCTGACATGGGAACATCAGGGTACACTTATCATTGATCTGACATGTGAACATCGAGTACACTTATCATTGATCTGACATGTTGTCTACACCTGCTGCTTTCCCTGTCTTCATTTGATTGATGGCCGCCCATATGTCTTTGGATATCTCTTCCATATTTATGTCCAGTGTTTCTCCTGTGGTCAAAACGGGTGGGTTCAGAGGGGTCGGTCTGTTTAGGACTTCCTGGAAATATTCTTTCCATCTTCTAAGCTGGTCATCTATGGAGGAAATGATTTTACCTTGTTTATCTCGGACTGGTACATTGTAGTTAGATTTCTTGCCACTCAAGAGTTTAGTAATTTTGTATAACTGTTTTAGATCTCCTTTTCCTGCTGCTTCTTCAGCTTGTTCAGCTAGCTTATTATAAAATATTCGTTTGTCATTTCTAAGCATTTTTGTGACCTCTTTTGAAATTGTATGGTACTCTTGTTGAGTAAGTTGTTTATGTTTTCATGTTTTGGCTTGATTCACTTTTTGTTTTGCATGTTTCCTATCTTCAATTCTTTCATGGAATGTCCGAACAATACTAGAACCAGGCAGATGCGCACAAGTCGTCAAAGAGATGGTAAAGTACAAACTACAAATTCTGGGACTAAGTGAAGTACGGTGGAACACATTTGGAGAAACTAGACTTCAATCAGCACTTTTTTTAGAGCGCCTACGGCGCCGACTTTTTTCAAAAGCCTAACTAACTTGTCAGTGTTTGAAAAATACGAAATATTAAACTTTCTGAAATGTACACAAAGTATTTTATAATAGGGGTTGTAGGGCGCCTATGGCGCCTCTTTGTTTTTTTATTTTATAATTAACCATCATCAAATACTCTTTTTAAATCCTTTATATTAACTCGTGGCGTCTGCACCCGCCCTTGTCCCCAAAACTTTTGATCGATTTTTAACCCGCTTTCTCGTAAGCTAGCGAGCTGAAATTTAGCAGGCAGTTTCGCTGCGATGATAAAAACTATGTATCAAAATTTCAGATCGATCGCATGTACCGTAATTAAATTATTGATTTTTTAGATTATTTTATTTATTCCTATGTATCATGATATTTTTTTAGATAGAGCGTCGCGGTGCGTATTATATTGAACGACCTTTCTGTCGCGCAATAAGGTGCGTATTTTATTGACAACTCTTTTTATAAACATATTCCTGATCGGTGCGCATTATATTAAACATGTTTTACGACACAACTGCAATTTTGTATTTCTGGATGGTATGTCGCTGCGTATTATAATGAACATTCTTTTAGTTACTTCTCGTACATAAAGGATTTATAGTCAAAAACTTGGTTTTTTACGGTTTTTTTAAAATTAAATCCTTTATATTAACTCGTGGTGTCTGCTTGCTTGCTTGCTTGTCACCAAAACTTTGGATTGATTTTTAACCCACTTCCTCGTAAGCTAGCAAGCTGAAATTTTCCAGGCAGTTTTGTACCGATGATAAAAACAATGTATCAAAATTTCAGATCGATCACATGTACCGTAATTGAATTATTGATTTTTTAGATTATTTTTATTTATTACTATGTATCACGTTATTTTTTTAGATAGAGTGTAAGGATGCGCATTATATTGAACAACCCTTTCTGTCGCGCAATAAGGTGCGTATTTTATTGACAGCACTTTTTATAAACATAGTCCTGATCGGTGCGCATTATATTAAACATGTTTTACGAGACAACTACAATTTTGTATTTTTGGATTGTCTTGCGCTGCGTATTATAATGAACATTCTTTTAGTTACTTCTCGTACATAAAGGATTTATAGTCAAAAACTTGGTTTTTTACGTTTTAAAAAAAATTAAATCCTTTATATTAACTCGTTGTGTCTGCTTGCTTGCTTGCTTGTCACCAAAACTTTGGATTGATTTTTAACCCACTTCCTCGTAAGCTAGCAAGCTGAAATTTTCCAGGCAGTTTTGTACCGATGATAAAAACAACGTATCAAAATTTCAGATCGATCACATGTACCGTAATTGAATTATTGATTTTTTAGATTATTTTTATTTATTACTATGTATCACGTTATTTTTTTAGATAGAGTGTAAGGATGCGCATTATATTGAACAACCCTTTCTGTCGCGCAATAAGGTGCGTATTTTATTGACAGCACTTTTTATAAACATAGTCCTGATCGGTGCGCATTATATTAAACATGTTTTACGAGACAACTACAATTTTGTATTTTTGGATTGTCTTGCGCTGCGTATTATAATGAACATTCTTTTAGTTACTTCTCGTACATAAAGGATTTATAGTCAAAAACTTGGTTTTTTACGTTTAAAAAAAATTAAATCCTTTATATTAACTCGTTGTGTCTGCGTTCGCCCTTGATTGCTTGCTTGCTTGTCGCCAAAACTTTTGATCAATTTTTAACCCACTTCCTCGCAAGCTAGCGAGCTGAAATTTTGCAGGCAGTTTCATACCGATGATAAAAACAATGTATCAAAATTTTAGATCGATCGCATGTATCGTAATTAAATTATTTATTTTTTTAGATTATTTTATTTATTCCTATGTATCATGTTATTTTTTTAGATAGAGTGTAAGGGTGCGCATTATATTGAACAACCTTTCTGTCGCGCAATAAGGTGCGTATTTTACTGACAACACTTTTTATAAACATATTCCTGATCGGTGCGCATTATATTAAACATGTTTTACGACACAACTACAATTTTGTATTTTTGGATGGTCTTGCGCTGCGTATTATAATGAACATTCTTTTAGTTACGTCTAGTACATAAAGGATTTATAGTGAAAAACTTGGTTTTTACGTTTTTTAAATTATTACATTGATCCCTTTTCCAAAATTAAAATATGAGCGAAAACAACGACGTCATATTATATTTTTTACAGCGCATCTTTAATTTGTACACCTTTTGATGCATTGGTGCATTAATTTGGTGCGCTGCTTTCTAAAATGCTAAAATGAGTAGCGTCACGGACAGACTCTACAGACGTGACATTGCAAATTATATATGTTTATGCTACGATTTGCGTGTTCCCAAAAATATTGAATGAAAACAGATTGTAAGGGTTTTCTTTTGTAATGAACAATTGTCACTTTTACTAGTCTTATAGTCTTATTCAATTCGTATCGCTAACTATAAAAAAAAACTTCAAGTCATAAACAGAAGTTAGTATTAGTAAGACTGCTATATTGTTCATTTAGTGTGAGCCTTGAGCTTCCACATTTGAGCACCGCACATCCAAACGAGTTGTAATACTTGAAAGACTCCATCGTAGTTCATCTTCAACTTAAAGTCGAGAACGATTTTTTATACTGATTATAAACAATGCAAAAAATCCAAATTCACAAAGAGTTGCAAAGGTAAAAGTATCTTTTAAGTTTTCTGCGCAGTACTGAGTACTCTAAAATTTCATCAAGATCGCTTTCTGACGCAACATATTCAGAGTAGTATCGATGGTTAAGTCCATGAATTGGTTTAATTTTGATGGTAGTAAATTTAATCAGTCAATGTGTGCAAGAAATGGACGGGAAAACACGAAAAACTCTGAACGTTGACATTAACAAAGTAGAAGTTAAAATGATCCTGCCGTGATTGAATATGGTCAGATATTAACAGTTTATTGATTTCAGCATTTTCTGGTTTCTCAGTGAATTTTTACAATTAATCAAACACGTCGTAAGCCAGCAAAACTGATGCTCTTAAAGCCTTTTCATTGACTTAGGTTGCTTGTCGTATGCAGGACTTCTGACTATCAAGGGAATATTTTAGCGCAGAAAGTATTCAAATGGTTTCTCCGAGCAGACATGATAAGTTTTCAGATGTCTTCAGAGTTTTTCAGGTTTCATCGCTTCATTTGCAGGAATTTTCGAGCATATTACATACTGGTCTGGGTTGGTCATTTGCTATGACTCATATAAACACCAAGCGCAAATACTTTTCATCACACCGTTTTAAGGCAATTCGTCTTTTTTTGTCTCCGGAACTGCATTTTATTCACACACAGATCATGAGTATGAGGAATAATCACTGTTGTCCTATTTATTAACTATGTTCAGTTGTTTAATTTTTAAAAAAGTATCCATTTGTTCAATCACTTTAATTAATTTATTACTTTAAAATTACTTTAATAAACAATATAATAACCCAAGTCTCAGGCTGGAAAGATCCGTAACGCTATGACGTCATTTTTTGAGCTTGTATTTAAATACTAGTGTATTAACCGTCATTAATGACGAAAGTTTTCAGCTGAAATCTATTTATATTGAAAAAATGCACTTTTTAGGGCGCCTACGGCGCCGACCTTTTTCAGAAGCCCAAGGACAAGTTAGTTTGATAAATACGAAATATTAAACGTTCTGAAATGCACACAAAGTATTTTATAATAGGGGTTGTAGGGCGTCTACGGCGCCCCCTTTGTTTTTTTTTATTTTATAATTAACCATCATCAAATCCTCTTTTTACATTGTTCCCTTTTCCAAAATTAAAATATGAGCTAAAACAATGACGTCATATAATATTTTTTTACAGCGCATCTTTAATTTGCACACCTTTTGATGCATTGGTGCAGTAATTTGGTGCGCTGCTTTCTAAAATTAGCGTTACATCCACACATACATACATACATACAGACGACGGGAATTATGTATATTGATACTTTGTGTGCATTTCAGAAAGTTTAAGATTTCGTATTTATCAAACACGGATAAGTTACTTATGTTAATTATGTATATTGATTCCCGTTGTCTGTATGGATGTAAGTTAGGTGGCGCTGCGATCGATTTTGTATAATAATATTATATGACGTCATTGTTTTATGCTTATATTTTAATTTTTGATAAGGGAACGATGTACAAATAGGATTTGAGCTGACCCGCGGCGTAGCATACGCCGCTAATGATTTAGTGTACATCGTTCCTTTTCAAAAATTAAAATATAAGCATAAAACAATGACGTCATATAATATTTTTATACAATCCATACAGACAACGGTAATCAATATACATAATTAACATAAGTAACTTATCCGTGTTTGATAAATACGAAATATTAAATTTGCTGAAACGTACACAAAGTATTTCATAATAATTATAAATCCTCAAATACTATTTTTACATCGTTTTTACATCATTTAATATTTTTATACAAAATTGATCGCAGCGCCACCTAACATAACCTAAAAATA
The DNA here is from genome assembly GCA_944989445.1 of Ampullaceana balthica. Lineage (NCBI taxonomy): Eukaryota > Metazoa > Mollusca > Gastropoda > Lymnaeidae > Ampullaceana > Ampullaceana balthica. Next base: position 634,898 of record CALYLW010000227.1, on the reverse strand, counting down.
TTATAAGACGTCATATCCGTTACATCCACACATACATACATACAGACGACGGGAATTATGTATATTGAATATATACAAGTATAAGGCGCACATCAGGAGGTGTGCACAATTCTAAAACATTCTATAAAAAATATTATTTGGCATCATAGTTTGAGCTTATATTTTAATTTTGGAAAAAGAGAGCGATGTAATAAAAAAAACCGTAAAAAACCAAGTTTTGCACTATAAATCCTTTATGTACTAGACGTAACTAACAGAATGTTCATTATAATACGCAGCGCAAAACCATCCAAAAATGCAAAATTGCTGTTGTGTCGTAAAACATGTTTAACATGATGCGCACCGATCAGGAATATGTTTATAAAAGTGTTGTCAATAAAATAAGCACCTTATTGCGCGACAGAAAGGTTGTTCAATATAATACGCACCGTGACACTCTATCTCAAAAAATAACATGATACATAGGCATAAATAAAATAATCTAAAAATTCAATAATTTAATTACAGTACATGCGATTGATCTGAAATTTTGATACATAGTTTTTATCATCGCCACAAAACTGCCTGCTAAATTTCAGCTCGCTAGCTTACGAGGAAGTGGGTTAAAAATCGATCCAAAGTTTTGGCGACCGAAAATCAATCAAGCAATCAAGGGTTCAAACAAACAGACACCACGAGTTAATATAAAGGATTTAAAAAGAGGATTTATAATTATAAAATACTTTGTGTACATTTCGGGAAGTTTAATATTTCGTATTTATCAAACAAGGATAAGTTACTTGGGCTTTTTACAAAAAAAACGTGGGCGCCGCCATAGGCGCCCTAAAACCCCTAGTAATTCTAATATTAATTAAGGTTAATTTACTAATCATTTTCAAAAAAAATATTTTTGAATGTTAATATACCAATCACTACTATAATCTTCTAGAATCTAGTGTGAACTTTGTGATTTGCGGTTTACCTATTAAAAGTAAACATGGACTCAAAAGATATTGTTTTCGGCGCTATTTTCTCGCAATCGAGTGAATAAAATTAATCACCATGTTCAAATCACTATGCCACCAGGCACATCTCCGCGGACCACTAGTGGTCCGCGAACCACAGGTTGAGAACCACTGTTCTAAGGCAATTACTTGACCTGACGTCTAGACGCGGTAAGACGTTTCGATGCCCTGACATTTGGATGCAGTAAGACGTTAACTTCCCGCACCTCTGTTAATACCCTTGTATTCCACCAATGTTTTATGCTACTAGTATACTCTGATAAACTTGGGCTCCTATGAGTATAAAGATAAACTATAATAGACTCCTCACTGTGATATGTTTATTTATAATACACTTCGTGTTCACTACAGTATGATTTTGTCCTGAGCTCCAAGGGCTACTCTCCAAAACCTGGCTTGTGCCACTAACAAACCCAACGAGAAATGTATGAGCGGTGAACGTTTCTCCTTCTAGAAGTGGAGATGGCAGAGAGAGAGAGAGAGACAGAGAGAGAGAGAGACAGACAGAGTGAGAGAGAGAGAGAGAGAGAGACAGAGAGAAAGAGACAGAGAGAGAGAGAGAGAGAGAGAGAGAGAGAGAGACAGAGAGAGAGAGAGAGAGACAGACAGAGAGAGACAGAGAGAGAGAGAGACAGAGAGAGAGAGACAGAGAGAGAGACAGAGAGAGAGATAGAGAGAGAGAGAGACAGAGAGATAGAGAGAGACAGAGAGATAATTCTCATGGTTACGCCATGTTTTATGTATGGCATTAACTAAAATTAGTGGGGTTGAGCGGGGATCAGAGGCGTACCTCACACTTACTTACAATCTTGTATCTAAATTATCACGGGAAACATGCTATGAACTTATTGGGCGAAAATCACACCACCTCCTATTTTTTTTTCCCTATCGACAGGCTTTCAGGCTGTTTAAATAATACATTGGACCTAGGAAAGGTACCTCAAAACTAAATCAGCGTGTCACAACTGAATGCTGTACCGCTGGCTTGGACTAGAACCAAGGTTCCCTATAAGCTGCGAGGTCGCGCAGATATCTGAACGACGCCGCTCGGCACTTAAGAATTACCGCGCAGAAAATTTTGATAAGGATTATACATCTGTGTTTGAAGTGTAGAAAATTTATTTCTTTTAAATGGATGCTGTGCAACTTTGCACACGAGTTTATTTATTTATTTTTCACACGCAACGACGAACGTTGGGACCATTGACTAGATCAGCTTTACAAAGTAAAATAATCTTGATTGTTTAAATAAAATGATGTCAGTGTGGTGAGTGTGTGTGCGGGTGAGGTGGTCTAATGCAGTTACCACTGAAGACCTAACAGCAAACATCAACAGTACGAGATCGGCTGTCACCACCCAAACTCTGTGCTTTGACTTACTTTTTTTTTCATAAACCAACTCCAGAAGATTCAGAGAGACTCGCACCAAGACTTGTAACACAACGTAACAGTCCGAGAGAGGAGCCACAAGCTGATTGGCGTCGTCCCCTAATTGGATTTACAGAGATCAAAACCTCAAGCCGAGTACGAAGAAAGGGAGGTCACCGCATGGTACGCGGCACGGGCTATTTGGTCGGCCCGCAGACTTCTTGCACAATGAGCCAGGAATTCAAGTCTCGCGAGGAGTGCTTGATTGAAGGGTCTGGCTTGAGGTCAATGGTTCTCAAACAGACCCCCCGAGCTGCCACTAGGAGCCGTGGCCAATGGATGCACATCTTTCATACTGCCCCTCCCCCTTCCGTTTTTTTTTCCAAATCGGAAAACGTGGTATGTAAATGATATTCTAATAAACAAAAATAGCGGTACGTGCGAGAACGAGGCTACGCCTTCAGACACGTACAGCCTGGAGATTCTGAAGGATATTGTGGATGTGATCGACTGATGTCTTATTGTTATTTCTGTGCCTGGATGTCCGTCATCGACTGCTGCAACTGTGGAGCTAAGCTTTTCGTCACTCCAGACTTAAGATTTGCTGTTATGGATTTTTTATATATATATTTTGTTTTTTTTTAATTTTTCTTGGGGCAAAGTTTCATGCTGTAAGCCGCCGACAATGTCAGACATCTTCGTTGTTATGATCATCTTTGGCGCAGAGTGATAACACGACCAGTAGCACAACCCGGGAAAACAAAGATTGGCCGTCAGTGTTAGTATGCACACAACATCGGTCGTTGTCAATGAAGGCGTAGCGTAAGCACTTGAGCACTGATCTCTTGTGAGAATGAACGATCGATAATTTATCAAATACTTTTTATAGGTTAAGTATCCCTGACTACATATAGTTATCAATGTATATATTAGTTTGACGAGCGATCCAAGCAAATGTCAATTTCATTTAAAAACCTAAAGTACGTTTCGCATGGTTTCGAACTTATATTATCAATTACAGTACTATTGCACATTTCAATATACATGCGCTAGTGTGACACAGCATGGATATTCTCAAATTCTAAAAGTTGAAAATTCATCAGCTATAATAATTAACAAATGAATAATTAAAAAATAATGTTTTAATAGACAAATCTTTAAAATTGTTTTCCATCATCTCCCTTCAAGTGTCATTTTTCTCTCCTTTAAAATTAAAAAAAAACAAAGAAAACATATTATAATTGACCGAGACAATTCCCCCAGACATAACCTGCCGTGTGGGTGAGGGGAACATTGAGACAGACACTTACATATCACAGACATAACCTGCTGTGTGGGTGAGGGGAACATTGAGACAATAAGTTACATATCACAGACAGTTACATATCACAGACATAACCTGCCGTGTGGGTGAGGGGAACATTGAGACAGACACTTACATATCACAGACATAACCTGCCGTGTGGGTGAGGGGAACATTGAGACCGACACTTACATATCACAGACAGTTACATATCACAGACATAACATGCCGTGTGGGTGAGGGGAACATTGAGACAGACACTTACATATCACGGACATAACCTGCTGTGTGGGTGAGGGGAACATTGAGACAATAAGTTACATATCACAGACAGTTACATATCACAGACATAACATGCCGTGTGGGTGAGGGGAACATTGAGACAATAAGTTACATATCACAGACAGTTACATATCACAGACATAACATGCCGTGTGGGTGAGGGGAACATTGAGACAGACACTTACATATCACAGACATAACCTGCCGTGTGGGTGAGGGGAACATTGAGACAGACACTTACATATCACAGACAGTTACATATCACAGACATAACCTGCCGTGTGGGCGGGGGGAACATTGAGACAGACACTTACATATCACAGACATAACCTGCCGTGTGGGTGAGGGGAACATTGAGACAGACACTTACATATCGACACTCACGGCCGCTTGGCCCTTGTGACAAACGTATGGCGTTAATTAAGCGAATTAGAGGATAAAATAAAACAAACCCGTAAAAACAAAGTTTTTGACTATAAATCCCTTATATATGAGACATAACTAACAGTATTGATTATTTTCAAACGCGACAAACATTTACAGACTGAATCTGTCTTAACTCAACTTTGCTTCATAACCCTGAGAGGGGAAAAGTCTGGTCGCCTATCACTGGACCGAGCTCAGCGTGACACGTAAAATGTAAACAAAAGCACGCCGGTACTTCGATGGGTCGCGTCAACGCGTGACTGAACAATCACGTGGAAAAAAAAACAATAACAAACAGTGAAATTGAATTACATACCTCGTATAGAGATAAACTAAAAATGCATTAATTTAATTACGGTACGTTCGATCGATCTGAAATGTTCATACAATGTATTGTTAGGTGACACGGGTCCGTGTGCCAAATTTCAGCCCGATGGCATCACGGGAAGTGGGTCATTTTTGACTTTTGTTTTTCCGCCCGCCCAAGACAGAGATGACGACAGAACGACAGAGACGGCGGTGAAGTTAATATAAGGGATTTAAATATGCTGATGTCCCTGTTTTTTTGGCACAGGAGACCTGTTTTCGGTGGAAAGGCAATGGGGTGAGCTGGTCTGACTCCATCCAGCTACAACGCTTTGGCGGACAAACGTCACTGTCTTGACATGTGTACTTAATATTGTGTTTGTTTTGGAAGATTGGGAGTGTAATGTCGTCTTGTGTTTCGTGAAGCGCGGTGAGCCGGCCGTAGATGTGCATAATAAATAAGAGAAGAAAGAGAATGACGTATTGGGTGACAAGAAATTATACCTTTGGCTTAGTGGGCCTCACAGATTACAGTAGTCAGATCAAACATGGAGGGATAAGGACTTATGTGATGTTTTGGAAGACTTGAGATTGGTATTTTAAAGCCTTGGTCATGGAGTAGCTTAGAAATCTTATAATGAATGAAAACTAACATAATAGAGAGAATGTTTATGATATTCAGCGGTCAAAACCGAATTGTCTAGCTGTCTTGAACCTCTGTAACAGACCATTTTCAGGACTTTGCCAGTAAGAGAAAAAGGCGAGATCGAATAAGGTGAGCGCAATGCAGATAGTGTTATCAAAATGCTTACATCCACCACAAAGGCGTTTAAGAAATCACCAACAGCCAGCATCGTCGTTTTGGTGATGGCCATAAGTCATACCGGCAGCTGGCTCAACACAGACTCAGATATTCGGTAAATAAAAGCGGTGATCATTCTATACAGAAGACACACGGCTTGGTAATAGTGTGAGTTTATGTTAACTTAACAAACATAAGTGGTAGTAATGGTTATTTTTGATACTCTAAACTTTGCAGCAACAAGGTCGATTAAACATGTTGTATACATAAGGCTAGATCTTAAGAACTGACCAAATTCTAAGTACCCCCCCCCAACACACACACACACACACATAAGCACACACCAATTTTGCATGTCTTTTTGTCAACACTACAAGACACATATGAGAATTGACGTCATCCTCGACACGTGACCTTAAGATTAATGGAATGTCTGGTTATTTTAGTGTTTGGAAAAACAAGTCTGAGATAAACCTCATAAGCTTTATAACAACGCTCTTGGAGAATCTGTTCTGGAATAGAAACATTGAAGAAAATATCAGGGGTTCGTTGACTCAGCTACTGCTTGCGAAACGGGGGAAAGATATAAGCATCCTGTTAGGAAATCAATAATCTAATAGACCGAAAATTGTTGCGGTTAGTCAGTCAAGCGGTGTTCAAACGTATGTAGTTAAAGGGGATGGGGTGAAGCATAGAGATAGATTTTAAATGATCTCTAGGAGGCACCTTCTTGTATAGAGGGCCACCTCTTTATCCTCACATTTTTGTTCAAATAAGTGGCAGCCTCTGTGTCCAAATAACTGTTCACCTTATGTTATCCCATTATTTTTTAAAAATAAATAGCCATCTCTCTGTCCAAAGAATTGGCCACCTTTTTGTCCTCTCAAATTATCAAGTCTAAATATCTTTGAAAGTATCATTAAATCCTGTTAACTGACAGCTGTATTCAACTTTCAAGACATTATTACATATTTTAATTCATTACGCAAGATAAAACCCACTTTGGCATAATCAATGTTTAAACACGATGCGAAATGGGACAGATTGGGGACTACTTGAAAACACGATGAGAAATGGGAGAGATGGGGGACTACTTGATAACACGATGAGAAATGGGAGAGATGGGGGGGGGGCTTCTTGAAAACACGATGAGAAATGGGAGAGATGAGGGACTACTTGATAACACGATGAGAAATGGGAGAGATGAGGGACTACTTGATAACACGATGAGAAATGGGAGAGATGAGGGACTACTTGAAAACACGATGAGAAATGGGAGAGATGGGGGGCTTCTTGAAAACACGATGAGAAATGGGAGAGATGGGGGGGGGCTTCTTGAAAACACGATGAGAAATGGGAGAGATGAGGGACTACTTGATAACACGATGAGAAATGGGAGAGATGAGGGACTACTTGAAAACACGATGAGAAATGGGAGAGATGGGGGGGGGGCTTCTTGAAAACACGATGAGAAATGGGAGAGATGAGGGACTACTTGAAAACACGATGAGAAATGGGAGAGATGGGGGGGCTTCTTGAAAACACGATGAGAAATGGGAGAGATGAGGGACTACTTGATAACACGATGAGAAATTGGAGAGATGAGGGACTACTTGATAACACGATGAGAAATGGGAGAGATGAGGGACTACTTGAAAACACGATGAGAAATGGGAGAGATGGGGGACTACTTGATAACACGATGAGAAATGGGAGAGATGAGGGACTACTTGATAACACGATGAGAAATGGGAGAGATGAGGGACTACTTGAAAACACGATGAGAAATGGGAGAGATGAGGGACTACTTGAAAACACGATGAGAAATGGGAGAGATGAGGGACTACTTGAAAACACGATGAGAAATGGGAGAGATGAGGGACTACTTGATAACACGATGAGAAATGGGAGAGATGAGGGACTACTTGAAAACACGATGAGAAATGGAAGAGATGAGGGACTACTTGAAAACACGATGAGAAATGGGAGAGATGAGGGACTACTTGAAAACACGATGAGAAATGGGAGAGATGAGGGACTACTTGAAAACACGATGAGAAATGGGAGAGATGAGGGACTACTTGAAAACACGATGAGAAATGGGAGAGATGAGGGATTACTTGAAAACACGATGAGAAATGGGAGAGATGAAGCCAACAGATGCCAACATGTCAGAAACAAGCTGTTTTACCACACCCTCCATTGGCATCCATCAGGTTCTGGGGTGGGACACCGTTCACTGAAACAGGGGCGGAATCTACAATGTCTTTACTTACTCTGGGGTAGCAGCTCATTTGGCAGATAACGTCTGTTGATGAACAGACCGGGACCAGATCGGGGTGGGGAGAGAGACGCGCCGTAAAAAAGGGTTGTTTGAAGGAAATGGGGTAATCCGCCTAAGCGCCTGAGTTACTTACACACGTCTTAAAAGAGTCCGGGGATAAAAGAAAACCTTGACACTTGATGAAGAAATCAATAAGGCCCTTACCCTCAGCTCCCAACAAAAAATATGCTGTGTCTAGGTTCAATAGAACATCCAGCGATGGCGTCTCATCGAAGTCAACCTTTGTAATGACTTGACAGTCATGTAATTCAATAGTTTCAAAGTCATCACAACCTTTCCATTGGTCAGCAGATGCAAATGAGACTCAAAATTACAAACAAACCAACGGAAACATGTTAAAAAATAAAGAGTATAAAATATTTCACGCGTAGACAATCTACGATCCTCATTTACAATTAATAATTTTTGATGTTCAAGAAGTAAGAAGGTTTAACATTTCCTGGAAAAGGATACCACTTCACTGCTGTAGAGCTCCGGACTAAGCTCCCAATTCCACTGAGCTAAAATGTTGTGGTTTAACATCTCAACCCCTCGTTAGATCAAGATAGAGCTCCAATACGAAATTTCCCTCAAGAGCGAACTCAACGATCTTTCCTATGGCACCCTTGAAATGATGATAACATTCGGTGAAATTCAGCTGAAATTTTCTAGTGCCTAGACCAGGGCTGTCCTAACTTTTGCAAAGAGAGCCAGATGTCAGAAATTAAACATATGTTGGGGCCGGATTAAGATAATAAACAAAAAAATGACATAAGTTTAGACTGATGTACAGGCTTTTTAATCATATGATTGTATTTAATTTTTAAGAGTGATATTTCAAGGAGAAAAAGGGGGACAATCTTTTCGCGATTGTTTAATGTATATCTTATACGTACTTTAAAGTAAATATAAAATGTGCTGAAATATGGCAAGAGCCGAAAATGTTGTGTCAACAATTTTAATTTGAAAACTATCTAAAAAAAATTTAACTTCACCAACGCCACAATCATTTCCTTTTGTAAGTTGACAAAAATAATCACTATCACTATTACGTCCGATCTTCTTTTTTTTATCGGACATCATCGACATCCCTAAACATAACAGCGCATAACTTAAGCGGCTTTTTAAAATCAATATCCAAGTTGGTAAACAATAAAACATCCACAATTTTAGCCATTTTTACATCATCGTATTTTGTACTAATAACATCATACAATTTAGGTTTTTCTTATAAATATAATGTCGTTACAAAAAAAAAGTTTATTAACATCAGGTCCTCGCAAAGGAAGGTGTCAGATAACTAGTATCAATGGACGTCACTTTAGTAAGTGTGAAGAAACTACCATCAATGGTTCTAACTTTAGAATTGGTGAGGTAACTACAATCAAAGGTCCTCACTTTAATAGGTGTGAGGTAACTACAATCAAAGGTCCTCACTTTAATAGGTGTGAGGTAACTACAATCAAAGGTCCTCACTTTAATAGGTGTGAGGTAACTACAATCAAAGGTCCTCACTTTAATAGGTGTGAGGTAACTACAATCAAAGGTCCTCACTTTAATAGGTGTGAGGTAACTACAATCAAAGGTCCTCACTTTAATAGGTGTGAGGTAACTACAATCAAAGGTCCTCACTTTAATAGGTGTGAGGTAACTACAATCAAAGGTCCTCACTTTAATAGGTGTGAGGTAACTACAATCAAAGGTCCTCACTTTAATAGGTGTGAGGTAACTACAATCAAAGGTCCTCACTTTAATAGGTGTGAGGTAACTAAAATCAAAGGTCCTCACTTTAATAGGTGTGAGGTAACTACAATCAAAGGTCCTCACTTTAATAGGTGTGAGGTAACTACAATCAAAGGTCCTCACTTTAATAGGTGTGAGGTAACTACAATCAAATGTCCCACACTTTAATAGGTGTGAGGTAACTACAATCAAAGGTCCTCACTTTAATAGGTGTGAGGTAACTACAATCAAAGGTCCTCACTGTAATAGGTGTGAGGTAACTACAATCAAAGGTCCTCACTTTAATAGGTGTGAGGTAACTACAATCAAAGGTCCTCACTTTAATAGGTGTGAGGTAACTACAATCAAAGGTCCTCACTTTAATAGGTGTGAGGTAACTAAAATCAAAGGTCCTCACTTTAATAGGTGTGAGGTAACTACAATCAAAGGTCCTCACTTTAATAGGTGTGAGGTAACTACAATCAAAGGTCCTCACTTTAATAGGTGTGAGGTAACTACAATCAAATGTCCTCACTTTAATAGGTGTGAGGTAACTACAATCAAAGGTCCTCACTGTAATAGGTGTGAGGTAACTACAATCAAAGGTCCTCACTTTAATAGGTGTGAGGTAACTACAATCAAAGGTCCTCACTTTAATAGGTGTGAGGTAACTACAATCAAAGGTCCTCACTTTAATAGGTGTGAGGTAACTACAATCAAAGGTCCTCACTTTAATAGGTGTGAGGTAACTACAATCAAAGGTCCTCACTTTAATAGGTGTGAGGTAACTACAATCAAAGGTCCTCACTTTAATAGGTGTGAGGTAACTACAATCAAAGGTCCTCACTTTAATAGGTGTGAGGTAACTACAATCAAAGGTCCTCACTTTAATAGGTGTGAGGTAACTACAATCAAAGGTCCTCACTTTAATAGGTGTGAGGTAACTACAATCAAAGGTCCTCACTTTAATAGGTGTGAGGTAACTACAATCAAAGGTCCTCACTTTAATAGGTGTGAGGTAACTACAATCAAAGGTCCTCACTTTAATAGGTGTGAGGTAAACACCATAAATCGTCCTTACATCAATGTGTAAGCTACCAGAGGATCGCAAACCACGGTATTGTTAAAATGTTTAGATTCCATATGATGGTCTTCACCATTTTGACTTAAGAATTCACTGGCTTCTGCTTATATTTAAAATATAAACAAGACGAAACACCTTAGTTTAAACAATAGTCAGAAATACTTAACAGTGGTATTGTCCCGAACTAGCGATGCAATCATAATAAATGTATTAATGGAACCGTCAAAGAGTAAAAGCAGTTATGCTTTCTATACGGGTTTAATTAAAGCCATGCCAATAAATATAGACAGTAGAATGTCTTTTTGAAACATGGATGAGTTGTGTGAAGCGTGCTAGTGCTAGGAAGAGCCGTGAGAAAGATGAGACCAATTTACGACCTGGATCCTATAACGTTGAGGTCACATTTGTGCTGCGCTTGTTTAGTGTACCGGCTACGAGGTGAAATGATCACACCACAGCTCAGGGTTGCCAGATTATAATTTGGGTAAAAGGCCAAACTGACTGCCAAAAAAGGCCAAAAAAAGGCCAAACTTATGTTATATGAAAAATGTCAACAAAAATGACGTCACGCACCTAGGGGGCGGGAGGGGGTCATAGATTTGTAGCCATGTATGACGAGGGGGAGGGTGCTTTTAAGGACAGTGACGTCATATTGAAACGGTCTAGCTCTTGATTACGTGTGACGAAGTGGGAGGGGGTGAAAATACATTGAAAAATCTGCCAAAATCGCGTGACGCCACTTATGGACGGCTCAAAACGGCTGAAAATTAGTTAACTATTTAAAATGAAGATAAAACCAGGAGAAAAAGGATAATAAATGTGTAAATGCCAATGTTCGTATGTATGGTTGTATTCACAAAATAAAAAGACTATGATACTAACATACAAATTTGAAAGAAAAGCTTCAGGTCATCCTTTTCCTCTAGACTACTATTTGCAGTATTATTATAAACTTTATCAGATGTCAAGTCATCAAGCATTCTTGGTGACATGACAAAGTTCTTACTGCATTTATTTTTAAACAAAAGCTCACCCCTTACTCTAACAATAGCGTCTAAAAGTGTGCGCTGAATTCTGTATCTGGCTTTGTCTTAATAGCCTCTTCCTTAAACTTTTAAAAAACTTTTAAATATCTAAAATACACGTAAGCTATCGAAAAAAAAGAAAATAATTAATAAGGTTATTGACTTATTGGCGAATTTTTAATTTTTTAATTTTTTTGTGTGATAAAGATTATTTTTATATATATTTTATATATTTTTATTTATTTTTTAAGAAAAGGCCAAAAAAAGGCCAAAAAGCCAAAAAATATTTTTGAGGCCAAACCCTCTTTAAAAAGGCCAAATTTTGAGAATTCGGCCTTAAAAAGGCCAATATGGCAACCCTGCCACAGCTTGTCACTGCGATCTGGGGCTATGGCTTATTGTTTGGTCGGTTCAACAACGCTACCAATAGGTAGCAAAACCGGACCTTGTGTTTGGCTGAATCAACAAAGCTACTAATAGGTAGCAAAACCGGACCTTGTGTTTGCCTGAATCAACAAGGCTACCATCAGGTACCAAAAGACGGTCCTTTAGTTTGCCCGAATCAACAAGGCTACCATCAGGTAAGAAAAACAGGATCAATTGTTTCGCCGAATCAACAAGGCCCTCATCAGGTAAACCGGGTCTATTGTTTAATCGGTACAATAAGGCTAAGAAGAGGCAGAAAAGGGGGGAAATCATCATGGAATAAAGTATAAACACACAAGTCAATAACCGCGACAATCTGGTGTTGAAGAGAAGTAGGGTAGAAGAAGTGGAGAACTACTCTGTTGAGAAACGTTTTAGGTGGAGGTTGAAGCCATGTAATTGAGGATACGTCAAAGATGTTGCTTTCCTAAAAACAAGGAACGTGTGATTCTTTCTTCAATCTAAATGAGTGTAGCAATTTCCGATTCTCTAAGCGTCTTGAACAGCTAATCCTAATTAGCTTTTGTATCAACTCAGCTATTATTAGAGCGTCAACCCTTACGTATGCAGATTTAAACAAATCGGAAATAGTGCGATGAAAAACCAAGTTTTTAATTCATTCATTGTAACAATTTCGTATTGAATGTATACGGCACCCGACCTACGTTTGAGAACCTCCTATGGAGTTCTATGGGATAAGTCGTATTGACGCTCACTCTAAAAATACACTGACTAATAAAAGGACGGCATGGTGCGACACCGGGCATTTGGTCTTAAAGCCGGCGACTGACGAACCATCGCAACCTCGGACCGGACCTGCATTTCGTAACCGCTTATTTCAGGTAACGTCTAAAGATAGAATAATTATTGGAGATGTAGGCCATGTCACGGCTGTTATGCCAGACAGGTAACGTCTAAAGATAGAATAATTATTTGAGATGTAGGCCATGTCACGGCTGTTATGCCAGACAGGTAACGTCTAAAGTCTAAAGATATAATAATTATTTGAGATGTAGGCCATGTCACGGCTGTTATGCCAGACAGGTAACGTCTAAAGTCTAAAGATATAATAATTATTTGAGATGTTGGCCATGTCACGGCTGTTATGCCAGACAGGCAACATCTAAAGATAGAATAATTATTTGAAATGTAGGCCATGTCACGGCTGTTATGCCAGACAGTTATGCTGTGTGGCTATATAGATGAGTTCTGTCAGTAACCACACGATTCTTGATAGACATCATCTATGGTCATCTATCTGTCAACCAGCTGTCGAATTTTGGGCGCCCTTAGCCTGATTCTGATAAACGCCCGAGATTGGTATTGTAAGTACAACTGTATATTGATAAATCGATGATAACTTCACGTGATCAAGACATCCAAGTATTCTATTGTCAACAAACAAATGATAGCTTTATTTTAGTGTTCAAAGGTCAAAGTACATCTCCCTTTCAGAAATTTAGAGTCCGAAATAGCGTCAGAGATGTTCATTAAAAAAAAACTCGTGTGCAAAGATGCACAACATTCATTTCTTATGCAATATTTTACAAAATTTGATGTGTGGTAATTCTTAACTGCTTCCCGGCGTCGGTCAGATATATGCGCGACCGCTCAGCTTAAAGGAAACATAGCCCAAGACACAGCCACCACATGTTGCTGTTATTGTAACAAGCATGTCTAGAAGTCAAAACCCATCTAAGATCGAGATAAGTCTCTAGATCCTTAAAGGAAACATAGTCCAAGACACAGCCACCACATGTTGCTGTTATTGTAACAAGCATGTCTAGAAGTCAAAACCCATCTAAGATCGAGATAAGTCTCTAGATCCTTAAAGGAAACATAGTCCAAGACACATCCAACACATGTTGCTGTTATTGTAACAAGCATGTCTAGAAGTCAAAACTCGTCTAAGATCGAGATAAGTCTCTAGATCCTTAAAGGAAACATAGTCCAAGACACAGCCACCACATGTTGCTGTTATTGTAACAAGCATGTCTAGAAGTCAAAACCCATCTAAGATCGAGATAAGTCTCTAGATCCTTAAAGGAAACATAGTCCAAGACACAGCCACCACATGTTGCTGTTATTGTAACAAGCATATATAGAAGTCAAAACCCATCTAAGATCGAGATAAGTCTCTAGATCCTTAAAGGAAACATAGCCCAAGACACAGCCACCACATGTTGCTGTTATTGTAACAAGCATGTCTAGAAGTCAAAACCCATCTAAGATCGAGATAAGTCTCTAGATCCAACTTGTTTTTATTGTTAATTCTAAGTCACGTGGCATCTAACAACAAAACATTTCATCTGTGTTTCGTATACTTATTTTGTATCACTTCATTTCTAAATTTCAGTCACAGACACACAAAGCGATACCTTTAATAATGATACTACATGTGGAAGAAAATCAGAAGCCCCGAGCCTAACGCTCTTTATGGGTCTTCCCGGAAGAGCCTCTCAGCTATCTGGCCCCCAAAGGGACGTAACAGCTGAGAACCCCCCACCCCCGCCCCCCCTCCCTGGAAGCGGTCGCTTTTGAAGCGACCACCTGGGCATCCAGAACATAAGGTCGAAAATGCCTTCCACTAAATAGGCCTCACAAGGAGGGGTGGAATTCCCTACTAAGACCCGCTACCAATATGGCGCCGCCCCGGCAAAGCATACGGGTCTCCATGGTTAGGACCATCTTTACCAAATCGGCCATGTTCATTATCTTCTACGGGGCTCTCAGACTCTCAACTAGGGCTAACTGTGCCAATCTCACCTAAACGGGGCTCTCAGACTCTCAACTAGGGCTAACTGTGCCAATCTCACCTAAACGGGGCTCTCAGACTCTCAACTAGGGCTAACTGTGCCAATCTCACCTAAACGGGGCTCTCAGACTCTCAACTAGGGCTAACTGTGCCAATCTCACCTAAACGGGGCTCTCAGACTCTCAACTAGGGCTAACTGTGCCAATCTCACCTAAACGGGGCTCTCAGACTCTCAACTAGGGCTAACTGTGCCAATCTCACCTAAACGGGGCTCTCAGACTCTCAACTAGGGCTAACTGTGCCAATCTCACCTAAACGGGGCTCTCAGACTCTCAACTAGGGCTAACTGTGCCAATCTCACCTAAACGGGTCTCTCAGACTCTCAACTAGGGCTAACTGTGCCAATCTCACCTAAACGGGGCTCTCAGACTCTCAACTAGGGCTAACTGTGCCAATCTCATACCTAAACGGGGCTCTCAGACTCTCAACTAGGGCTAACTGTGCCAATCTCACCTAAACGGGTCTCTCAGACTCTCAACTAGGGCTAACTGTGCCAATCTCACCTAAACGGGTCTCTCAGACTCTCAACTAGGGCTAACTGTGCCAATCTCACCTAAACGGGGCTCTCAGACTCTCAACTAGGGCTAACTGTGCCAATCTCACCTAAACTTCCTTGAACCCCATTAATAACACGTCTAGGAAATTCAGTAATGATATAACCGATACACGGAGCAGTTTATTTTGCAGGTAAACGTTGACGATAAACAGTCGAGACAAAACAGACTTACAAAAAGCATGGACAAAACAGCATTTACAAAATATACAAGACTTAAACAGACTTGACAAAATATACAAGAAAAACAGACTTTTAAAATATACAAGACAAAACAGACTTTTCAAAATATACAGGAAAAAAAGCTTTTTCAAAATATACAAGACAAAACAGACTTTCGTAAAAGACTAACTACTAAAAAGATTTCCACATGATCGCCCACTAAAGAAAAAGCATTTGTCAGTCCATGCATTAGCCTGGATTCTTTAAGCCTAACAAACATAGGTTCGTATCTCACAAAGACACATGATTTAGTGGGCGTACAGAATTACACGTCCAAGCTTACAGATTCAACAGTGTTTGAGGTGTCAGTAGAGAAAAGAGTTGCCGTGAATATTTTCCCTTTCAAATTCCAACAGCGTTGTTGTAAATCATGTTCATTGACCACCAAAAAAAGTATTTTTTAAAACTAGATTGGTTGTCAAGCCATAAACACATATTCTATAGGAGAACACCAAGAAGATGGTTTTGAAGACAATTCGTCCTATGAATTAAAAGTCGGACACCCGAGCTTTCTCTAGCGAGTCATGCCAGTAACTTGGTCCTTCCACGGCCACCCACTCCACCGTACTGTGGTTCTAATCAATAAATTCAAGGACTGTAATAACATTTAACCAACGGCGTGTATTCTGTTGGTGAAGATTGCCGTCATCAATGCTGCAGCGCTACAATACATGCAGCGAAATGGTAATGCGCGTAAAATTAAAAAAATAAAGGGAAAAAATTATACAAACATATACTGTTTTTTACTTTTAAAAAAAAAGAATTCGTATATGTTCAGTAATGATAGCTATATTTATTTTATTTTTGTTTATATATTTTTGTGTACATACATTTGACGTGCGATCCAAGCAAACATCAATTCCGAGTTTAAAATTTAAGTAAGTTTCGAAGGGTCTCATTATTGCTATTGTTAACAGTACTTTAACACACAATTAAATATATATTCGTTGGTGGAACAGAGTAGATACTCTGATAATAATGTTAAAGTTATTAATAAAAATGTATAGCTAATTATTATAAATAATTTTTAAATTAAAATTATGTTATAATTTATAGCCAAATATATATTTTATTAAAAAGTAATCTCTAATCTCCTTTTAAATTTTTAAATATTTTTTTTACTTTATATTATTTGATGTGAGGGTAACTCCCCAATTTCACCCAAACAAGAGAAGTGCTCAGTGTGTGTCTGTATGTAAGCTATTGATGAACAAAATCCCGAGCAATTACCCAGGTAGTAAAATGGCACCCGGGTACCCGTGAAAATGTAACTGCAATGTCTATACCAACGGTGGTCGAACTAAGGCTCTTCTGTGTTCACATTTCGGCTCGCGAATAATTTATCAAATTAAAACTTTTCGTTTGAAATATATACAGTGAAATACAGTAGTCCCGGAAAGTTTGATAAATTACAACAGTTGTCAGCTATGAACTAGAAATAACCCACCATGTCATCATATGATTACCGCCCTTTATCTTTATAAGACTTTGTTAGGACTTTGTAAGCCCCCCCCCCAAAAAAAAATCACTTTGGCACCCCTCTGTTCATTGTTTTACACCACTGTACTATAGTAGTATTTCAATGTCATCATTTGTACATCGCTGATTCATTACATCAAAATTTGCATTTCCATAATAAACTAAGAAGTATACGGCTATTAGCGGGCGTGACGGCGAAAATTTTGAGGCATTTCGAACGGGTAACCCGGGTACCCGTTCAAATTTTGGACGGGCCTGGCAGCTTTTTTCAACAATATTGAAAGCCCTAGATGGGACTAATGTTTTGTTTAAGCTGTACATTTTGTGATTTAAAAAAAAATTAAAACAAAGAGAATCTGTGTCTCAAAAGTATATAACATAGGAAAGTATTGACTGGCCTTACAGGCCCAAGGACAGATAGTGATTATCCATCATTCCCACAATGCCCCACATAGGCAGATTTTTATAGGCAATTATGCCCACAGCGCCCAAATAAGAATATATTGATTGAAAATTGTGCCCACATAAAGGGATATTGATCGGCGATATGTCCACTGTTGATTGTTATTACAGCATCCCGCACATTATAGCTACAGGGTCACTTGTAATAATTAGGTACACAGCGTAAACATAAAACGTCTGATGCCCGAGGATGTAAAAAAAAACAAAAGCTATAATAATCTAAGGAGGGTTGAGTGTGCCAGTTTCCTGTAGCCTATCCACAGAGAACACCATTGGGTGAGTCGATAAAATAGCATTGCAGAATTGTGGTTGGTAATAAGACAAATGGAACACACACAAATTATGGCGTAATTTACTATAGAATATATATCTAGACAACATTTAAAGCTATCAATATTCATAATTCCCGTCCTCTGTATGTATGGAATCTAATGTATTATATGACGTCATTGTTTGATCTTATATTTAATACAAGGTGTGCATCAAAAGGTGTGCAAATTAAAGATGCGCTGTAAAAAAATATATGACATTGTTTTAGCTCATATTTTAATTTTGGAAAAGGGAACAATGTAAAAAGAGGATTTGATGATGGTTAATTATAAAATCAAAAACCCCTATTATAAAATACTTTGTGTACATTTCAGAAAGTTTAATATTTCGTATTTATCAAACAAGGACAAGTTAGTTGGGCTTTTGAAAATAAATAGATTTCAGCCGAAAACTTCCGTCATTTTTGACGGGTAATACACTAGTACTATAATAATAAAATACATAATTTTGAACGTTAACTCATTGTATAGGGGATCTGTCACATCTGATTAACATAATTTTGTGACGTAAGGTCACGTGTACAAGAGACGCGGGAAGAAAGGAGCATTTCTATTGGTTGAAAGTGTTGGGCGAACAGTTGTGTGTAGACTTCCGACAGGGAAGGATGTGATAGTGAATAACTCAAGATTTCCACGTTATATTACCTCAAATGATTCTTATGTGTACAATATATATATGTATATTAAAGTTGTTTTGGATAAACGAATTCTTCAGTGAATTATTGTGCACAAGATTAATTACTGTGAGAACGCCTACATAGAAAGAAAATATAAAGTTATATCGTTACATTGGTGCAGAAGTAAAAGTTCTATGTGAACACAATACAAGAGATTTCAAGAAGAGTTTCGTGGAAATAAGTATTGGATATTTCCAAAAAAGGAAAGTATTCTTTAAAATAAGAAATAATAACAGCTATAGTATTTTTTGAATATTCAAGTTCGTAAGAAGCTGTGAATAAACTTTTATGGTTCAATGAAAATACAAGAAGATTTCAAAATGGCGGCATAATCGGCACGTGTCCGCAGTGTATAAAACTGGATCAGACTAGTTGGTTCTACGTCACATTCGACGACAGTACAAGCATACTACACAGTACTGGAATCTGGGTCGTGTAGGCTTACTGAATGGTGACACACGGTGAACATATATAGGTCGTGACGTCAACAGGCTCATGCTAGTTGATTCCAGGAAATATTTGTAAACATAACATCGAACCGAGAAGCTATGGACTATTCAATGTGTTGGTGTGAATTATAAATAAAGAAACGGAATTTTTATCCATTCATTGTGTGAAGAGTTTGATTATCGCAATTTTGGATTAATGGAGTGAACTAAATTGTTTAAAAACTACTCGAAAATTGAAATTTTAACCAAGTGACTTTTATTCAAAACGATCGGACCATTTAATATATTTTGTCAATCTGAGGGAGCGTATATATAAAGTATACTAAAGATCCCGTGTGAGGATTCTTTTGTTGTCTCACCTTGTCAATAACTAGATTTCATGGTTTAGACGTGTCACTTATTTGAACTTAACATTTTGAATTCAAGATTTTTCATTTGGACGATTTATAACTTTATCAATATATATACATACATTCCTTACCGAATTGCTAGATTCATATTATTCAATCAAACAAAACATGGATTACTACGAAAGATTCACCGCCATAGCTAAAGAGATCGGATTAAAGGGAAAAGAAATGAGAGATTTCATTGAAGAAAAAGTAAGAATTGTTGAAGAAAAAGAGAGGCAAAGACGCATAATTGAAAGAGAAGAAGAGATGCGACAAATAGCCAAATTAAGAGAGCTAAGAATAACTGAAAGAAAAAGTAAATCAAAGAATTACTGAAGAAAAAGAAAAGCAAAGAATTGCTAAAGAAGAAAAAAAGCTAAGAATAGCTGAAAATAAAGAAAATCAAAGAATTGCTGAAGAAAAAGAAAAGCAAAGAATTGCTAAAGAAGAAGAAAAGCTAAGAATAGCTGAAAAAATAGAAAATCAAAGAATTGCTGAAGAAAAAGAAAAGCAAAGAATTGCTAAAGAAGAAGAAAATCAAAGAATAGCTGAAAAAATAGAAAATCAAAGAATTGCTGAAGACAAAGAAAAGCTGAACAGAAAGAAAAAATGGTTAAGAGACAAGACATATCTGCAGCAATACAAATTAAAAGTCAAGAAAAAAGGCAAGGTATGAGAAACCAGAATCTGCCGAACCAAGGCAACAGACAAACTATTTGTTGGTACTGTAACAAGCCAGGACATATGGCTAAGCAGTGTTACCACTA
This sequence comes from Ampullaceana balthica, assembly GCA_944989445.1. Taxonomy (NCBI): domain Eukaryota; kingdom Metazoa; phylum Mollusca; class Gastropoda; family Lymnaeidae; genus Ampullaceana; species Ampullaceana balthica. The sequence continues at coordinate 614,682 of CALYLW010000227.1, read as the reverse complement.
TAAAGAAAAACCAAATAGGGTGTCACCTAATGACAGCTCTATCAGAAAGAAAATAGAAGAAAGATCAAAACAAGATCATTTTGAAAACAAAGGTAGACAAGCATGGAAAGAAAAATATAATCATAATTCCAGACATATAGATTATGATCAAGATCTACAATCATGGAGAGAAAAATATAATCATAATTCCAGACATAGAGATTATGATCAAGAAAGACAATCATGGAGAGAAAGAAATAATCATAATTCCATAAATAGAGATTATAATCAAAGCAGAAGATCATGGAGAGGCAAATACAATTTTGACTCCAGAAAAAGAAATTATGATCAATCAATTCAATCATGGAGAAAGAATGAAAACCAAGACATGAATGATAGAAAAATAATAAAGTTAAATCGAGCACAGACAGAAACTAGTGACATTTTAGCCACTATTAAAAATCAAGTATATGATAAAAGAAATGAAGACCATAGTAGCAGTGAAAGAGATGGTACTAGTGAATCTGAAACCATTTGTGTGAAATCATCTGAATTAGGAAGAACAATTGGTTGTGTATTAAGGCAAATCAAAAACTTTACAGATAGAGACAATATTTTTCAGATAAAAGTTTCTGACAGTGACTCATCTGGTCCAAATTCTATCGAACTATCAGGAAGCAAAAATGACATCTCAAAAGCTAAGCAATTTATTCAAGATGCTGGAATTGATATTGTGAATGAACATAATCGAAGTCATGGTTGGTGAACTATTGAACATTTAACAGTCTGAAGAAACATTCAAAGCCCATCGATTTGAATTCATACTCGTCAACTGAAGAATGACTGTATTGAACTAGGCTATGCTATTAGCCGACTACAAATTTGACATTAAACCTGTGAAGGGAAAGGACAATGTGGTTGCAGACATATTAAGTAGAATGACAATAAATAAAGACACTCTGTGAACTCCTAACTGATAAAACCAGAGACTATTAAAAAGACATTCTGTGAATTACTAAATGATAAAATAAGAGACTGTTTTAACATTAGTCTGTGAATTCCTAAAGGATACAAACAGAGACTGTAGTTATATTAATATTTTTATTTGTTGAACAATGGACAAGGAACAGTGTTTGAATTCCATTGGATTATTAGTTAATTTTAATAATATTGAGTGTTTAAATGTTTTAATTACACAAAATTACAGATGTGTTTAAAAGTCCATTTTCATTTTTTCAGCACAGGTAGACGGCTGCAGTCCTACAGATTTTTTCTCATTATTTCTTATGTTAAGACTGTTGCAGTTCTACAGATTTTTTCTCATTATTTCTTATGTTTAGACAGTTGCAGTCCTACAGATTTTTTCTTATTGATTCTATATCCAGAAGTTGTATGTAAGAAAATGAATGTTCATTGATGATAAATATTTGAAATTTGAATATAGATATAGATTGATTTGATTTTATGAAGACCAAAAATGTTGTATTTCATAAACATTTTTTTTTGAAGGATGGGGGTGAATGTCACATCTGATTAACATAATTTTGTGACGTAAGGTCACGTGTACAAGAGACGCGGGAAGAAAGGAGCATTTCTATTGGTTGAAAGTGTTGGGCGAACAGTTGTGTGTAGACTTCCGACAGGAAAGGATGTATAGTGAATAACTCAAGATTTCCACGTTATATTACCTCAAATGATTCTTATGTGTACAATATATATGTATATTAAAGTTGTTTTGGATAAACGAATTCTTCAGTGAATTATTGTGCACAAGATTAATTATTGTGAGAACGCCTACATAAAAGAGTTATAAAGTCATCGTTACAGGATCCATCTTCAGACTTCGTCGCAAAATGACTGAAGCACCGCCTGTAAGACAACACCAGTGAGGAAATAAGTAAACTGTCACTTTACGCCAAGAAGGTAACAGTTGGTATGATTACACTGTCACATTACGCCAAGAGGGTAACAGTTGGTATGATTACACTGTTACGATACCCCATGAAGGTAACAGTTGGTATGATTACACTGTCACATTACGCCAAGAGGGTAACAGCTGATATGATGACACTGTCACATTACCCCGAGAAAGCAACGGTTGATATTATTACACTGTCACATTTCATTACCCCAAGAGGGTAATACAGTTAAAACAGATACTGTTTGTGCATTTTCAGACATTAGCCAAAACAAGCCAATGTTAATTATTCAGAGCGAGATCATGTCCTTGAAAAGACATTACAGAGTGGAACGTTAATCCCAAGAAGACAATAGAAATGTTGTTGAACAGGGAACACAGACGACCCTAGAAACTAGATACTATGTAAACATCTCCAACAAGCCATTTAAAGCTAATGGAGTGTGGTCATAGCCCAGAAAAGTCATTAGAAACTTTATGAAGTGGGACAACACACCAGGAATACCAAAAGAAACGTTATAATCTGCATTATTCTCGACAAGACAAGCCAATTGAAACTTTATGCATGGGACTATATTTCTTAAAAAGCCCATACAAAACATAAAGAATAGGACCATTTTCAACACACACACACAAAAAGCGGTACAAATGATAAAATTAGGACAATATTAACGAAAAGTTAATATAAATGAAATAGAGTAGGGCTATATTTCCGAAAAGCGAACAGAAACTATGGAGTATAATAGGACTATATTGCCGAAAAAAGTCAATTGAAACTATATACAGTGGGTATATTTCCCTAACTAACCAATAGAAACCTAAAATACTCGGACCAACCCAAGATAAACCCTACTATAGAGCATCTCAAGGGGATCTTCGAGACTTAATGTGACAATGACAGATCTGTGTTGGTCTTGCGGGACAAGATTTGTCTGTACAGCATAGAAGATGATCCCAACGAAGTACTGTCCCCCTGGAACGTCAAGAAGCGTACAGGAAGCCACGAGAAAGGTAAACATTGGGCGAGTGCACGCTCTGGCGTTGCCATTTAAGTATATTTAAGTCTTCCCATCCATCCGTCACTTGATTTTTTAACAGACAAGCTATGAAGCTAGCTTTCTTTTTCTTCCTTTTTTTTTAACTGAATAAAAATATCGATGAATTTTTTAATGAAAATATTGAAAATACTGACATTTTCATTGATGCCATTATTTACTGCAAATTAACTTTTCAGAAGCCAGCCGATTATGTTGACCTATTCATAGATCATAAATAAACCTAGGACCAAATCCAGATACAAGACGTTTTAAAAAAACAACAGATGGCGGGACTAAGTATCTCGCTACTCTAGTCAGAAATCATGGAACAAAGGATGCGCCTCAAGTTTTATCAAGGCGATGTAACATAAGACTAAAGATATCAGTGAGTTACGTAACGTGAAAGTCAATACGGTAACATGCACGGGGGTTCTCCCAGCGCCCACGTCGAGGCAACAGAATAAATTTGACTCACGGGGAGCTGGGAAATCATTTTGTTACCTCCCGCGCGTTTCCCGTCTGCATACGCTTGCCCGAATAAATCCCCGGCCCAGTCAGGCGGTGGTCAGCTGGGAAATGGCCTCCCCACCTCAGTCGGACGTTGAGAGTGGTGCGAGTGTCCAGTGAACGGCCAATTCACGGCCATGCCGCTGCGTTAGATCAATCAATAAACGTTCATTAATTTCCCTTCATATCGAAACCATTCTATCGATCTTATTGTCACTTATAAGGTTTCTTTCTTTTCTTCTTCTTCTTCTTTTCTTCTACTCCTCTCCATTTTAAGGCCAAGCAAACAGGTCTTCGTTAAAGGCAAGAGCACGCAAGGCCACTTATCTCGTCACAGGTCCATTCCTTTAATTTGAACCTTTACGACAGCCATTAGGAGACCCATAAGCCGAGTATGAGCTCCGTTCCTGACAGCACAAAGTGCCGTGTCTCCCCCATTGGATTCAGCTGTAGCTGGCCCGCAGTAAGAGAACGAAGTTGCAGTCGCCGTATGTGCGGCAGTCTAGACACACACGACAAACTGCAAACATCTTAGCGAGACCAAAAAATAAAAAAAAAGCACGAAAGGGTTCAGAAGTAAAAACTTGTGACAAATAGTGGGTAAACGTATCACTCGTGGTTAGGATGGTCGTCGTCAACGTTATGGAGTCATCGACGCTATGGAATCAATCAATACACAATTCGAATAATCTCGTGAATGCTAAATGTCGCTCCCAGTCAATAAGACAACGCTCAAACATCGTAGGTCTGACCATTTGATAGAATTACGGGGAAGAGTAACGCTAGAGGGTGTCTTTGGAGATTGATGGAGCTAGGAATTTTGTAATATGTTAAAAAGATGGATCAAGCTAGGAATGTGTAAGGGCAGTGATGGCGAACCTTTTTGGGGCCGCGTGCCCAAAATTCAATTAAAACCCACTTATATATAGCAAAGTGCCAGCACAGTGGTTTCATTAAGGAAGTAATATTTTATTTGCGTGCCGGCTGATAAGGCTCTGCGTGCCGTCTGTGGCACGCGTGGCATAGGTTCACCATCACTGTGTTAGGAGATGAATCAAGGCAGGAATGTGTTAGGAGATTAATTGAGCCGGGAATTGGTGTATCTATTGAAAAGTATTACAAGATTATTTCTATCAAAAGACTGCAGTACTGTACAAGGTTTCCGATGACAGGAAGTTGTGTCCAAAGTTAATGCCATCTTGGTGAAACAGCTGTTACCAGAAAGACGAACGCCGGATTTCCTTGATATGGCACAGACTTATACTTATAGTTAAAACATTTGTAAGCAGTTCATATTGTGTACAAGGGCAGGATTGGTGTGAAAGAACTGCTCATATCGAGATGAAACTCTCCTCAACTCCCAAGTGCACACCAAAAATCTCCGATTCTACCAGAGGTTTCCATGTTATTGCGTTACACCTTTAACAAAAATTCAATTACCGCGCAGCCGCCATCGTCTCCCTCCCCACGTTTTCCAGACGACAGTCCTTCGAGTCGGTGACTCAACACAAATTTTCTTCTAGACTCGATGTCAAGCTATGAGAACTCACGAACGCAAACAAGAATTTATAGCCGTCAAAACACTTGCTATTTCTCGTCATAAGACCCCCCCGACACACACACACACACACACAAACAAGATGCGATACCCGCCAATATCCACGGCAACATTCCAGACAAGTCAAGTCCAACTAACGGGATGTTTGCTCTCTCTCCAGCCACCACATGTGGAGTGGACAAAACGCACGTTAGAAGTTTTAAACAAAAACTACAGCCTCCTGCTTCAGATTTGTCTGGAATATCATGCATGACATTTTTAATTACATGTTTTATTCGGGGAAAGAAGAGAATAACAGCGCCGTAACGTCAAACATGTGTCCTGCATGATAGAGGTTTAGGCAATGGAAGGTGAATCTATAAATTATGTAAAGGTGTGATCACCAGGCCTAAACGTCAAAGATGTGTCCTGCATGACAGAGGTTTGGACAAGGGAGGGTGAATCTATACATTATGTAGGCCTAATGGTATGATCATTGGGGGAATTGAGATACGCCAGCCGCACTAAATTATGGGTATAATTGTGTATGTTATAACCATATAATACAATTACGAGACATACCGCTATAAACTATAAGGCTGTGGTTACACTGCACGCGAATTCGCCAATCTAGTATACGCGCGAACGCGCATCTGAAACATCTTGAAAAACAAATGCAATAACATAGTGTGAGTGGTTACACTAGCAGCGTGAAAAACGCCAGTATACGCGCGCGAATAATTTGATTTTTACAGCGCATCGCGCGAATCTGCTTTCAAAAGTCAACAAAATGGCGGACATTTTTTGCCACATCGTCCAATTTTATGTGTGTAAATGATCATTTAATAAATAATAATTGGCTTTCATGCATGATTTTCGAAATTTAAAACATTATATTTCCATTTTAAACTAAAATTATATGGATTTTTATTATGGATATTGACAATTTAAATTCGTAAGTCCATGAGCGCACACTCCTCTCAACGACGCCGAAGTGTGACAATAGTCAATAGTAATACTAATACTAGTAATAGGAATGTTGGAAGGAAACTTTGGCTTGAAATTGCAGACGAACCTAATTCTACAAGTAAGTAAGCTACAACTATTATTGTAGATTTTGTTTATTTAATTCAATCAAGTATGATAGATAACTGAGTCTAAAAAATAATTATAAAAATATTAATTTTAGGACTATCAAATCCAAGTAGTTAAGAATTTATTTAATTAGGTCAAGACGATTCAAGTCGGTGATCGACTTTTAAATATAATATTTAATATTTATTAATCTTAAGCTTCAAAATTAGTTCTAAATAGTATAGCCTATAAGTATATGTATTTTATACTTATTATTTTACTTTAAATTATTAATATATTGACTAAAAGGGAATCAAATAACAAAATATTATAAATTAATGAAGCGAAATACTTGTTTCACTATTTAAACAACTTTTGTTCCAATTAATAATGATTTTGCATATATATATTATATATACTTATAATTTAGTATTAATATTATTTATTAAATGTAGCATAAGTTAAATATACCATAATATTAAGTTCAAAATTAATGCTTAAAATGTTTTTAAAATATTTTAAATTTCAAGGAAAGAACACAACAAGATTTAAAATTTAATTAAAACTACAATGTTACACTAGTACTAGTTTTACATGTCAAAAATAAACATAGAATTTTTTTTACTATTAATACTATTTTTAACAATAACAATAACAATTAACTGTTGAATTATTTATCAATTTTTTATCAAAGTGGTAATTAAAAAAAGTTGTGGTTTAACTTAAACTTTTAGAATTTATTATGTATAAAAATAATTTTCAAGACTAATTTATATATTTTTTTAAACAATGATACAATGTGTGTAAAAGCAACCTTTTTCTTCTTTTCAGCCAAACTTGTAGAAACAAAAGGGCAAGGCTTGGGAGAAAACTTTTGAAAAGAGCATTTTAAAAGCAACAAGACCTCTTACAGATAGTTTAGCTACATTTAATGGACAAAATTCCTCATGGAAATTCTATAACCATATACTATTCCTGTTGGATGTGTTCTCTTCAAGACAAAGTAAGGGTTGTATACAGATTGCTGACATAAATTCAGGAGAAGAGAGAAAATAAAATTTTATGGCAAATAAGACAATAATTCACACTGATTTTAATGACAATGTCAATAATAATGAATCACAACATGTTGGTATATTTGGAGAAGCAGCTCAAAAATACCCTCATTCTAGTACACATGATATACCTTTGAAAACACCAAAAATGCAAATGAAAAGAAAAATGGTAAAGGATAAGTCAGAAGATATTATCACCTGATTCATTTGGAGGAAAGTTAGATGGAGGAGCTGAAAAAACAAAAACAGTATCATGAGTCTGCTAACACATCTTCATAAAATGCCAAAGAGGCTAAAGCTAGGAATGAAATTAAAAGTTCTACAACTTTTGGTAAATGCTGATGGACCAGAAAAAATGGAAAGGTCAAATTCATTTATGGATCAAGATGATTGCACTTTGCCAATTTCATCACCCAACATAACCAAATGACAACAAGCTACAAAGAAATTTCATTTAAAATGGGATTGTAAACAAACAGTTGATTTAAGCACTCATGACATTTAATCAAAATGAAAAAACAAAGTTTTACTGTTAAGTGTTAATAATTTACTGTTAAGTGTTAATCTTTTTACTGTTGAGTGTTAATAGTTTTCCTGTTACATGTTAATTTTAAAAATAGTTCAAATTTTAAAAATAATTAAATATAATTTTTTTTTGCCTTCATATTTTATAAACACAAATTTCTGTGTGCTTGAAAGAATTTTTAACCTCAAATTACATGATGATATAAGACAATAAAATTGTTTATAGTAATTATAATCATGTGAAATTTATTATTGTTTAATATGAAATACAACTATATTAAGTAAAAAGAAGCATTTATGATTTAATTGCAATAATGAACATCATCATTTATTGATCCAAATTAAAAAAGAAATTAACTCATCTAAATTTTTTAATAAATTTTTTGAAAATAAATTATTCAAGAAAAACCATTTCTATGTCTGTTTTATGTTTACATTAAAGAAAAACATCTATAAACCCATTTGTATGTGATTAATAAATTTTAATGCATGTATGGACCTTATCATGGATGATACTTGTGTGATTATGCTGCATGCAATGTTACATCACAATTTTTCAAGAATTATGTTAAGGGGGGATATGACAGTGTTTTGATCAATTAACTGAAAAATTACATGTTTTGGTGTTTTGTCATAATTGACTACCTAAGCCATTGTAGAATATGTTCAAATGTTATTTTATTTAATTAAAGTTGTAAAAAAATATTTTGTAAGGTCACTGTTTGCGTTTTTAATGATTTTAATAGCCATTTACTGTTTATATTGCCATTGTTCAAGCCATAGCAAGTCATATCAAACTTTTAGTTTCCATATAGTATGATATAGTGTTTGGAATCATTTTAAAGGATTTTTATATGAATATGGATTTAGTCCAATATCGACTACCTCTTTACTACTGGATATACAAAAATAAAAATATTTACGAATGAAACAAATGCAACAAAAAATTTGTCAGTCTAAAATCATCACCCGAAGGGCATTGGTCATCGTCAAAAATTACCAGTGGCTAGTGGTGGTCAAGCTCTACTCTAGTGCCACTTTACAGCCATCACTTGGCACCATTTTATAGCCATATCCTAGCATCACTTTGCCGCCATCTCCTAGTCCTAGCACCGATTGGCAGCCATCGCTTGGCACCACTTCGTTGCCATCGCCTGGCACCACTTCCAAGCAAATGCCTGTCACTTTATCACCTGGAACCTATTCACAGCAATTTTATGGCACCATTTTACAGCCACCTACTATCACAATCTCAAAACCCACTCATACTTGGGTCTTAGTAAATGTTGCAAATAAACAATATGGAGATACCATGTATCCAATTTGCTTCAATGACAATTTTTTAAAATGATAATTTTTTTTAATGTTTCTAGTAAGTTTAAGGGCTAAGCTATATTCTCAAAAAGTTTCACTCTTTTATCTCTCACGCAATTGTGATTTTTCGATATACTAACTTTAAAAGTCGTTTTTCTCAAAATTGCGTTTTCATAAAATTTTTTTCCACGCAAAATGAAATTTCTCAAAAATTGCTTTATCAATTTGTTTAATATTTTCAGGGTTTGTTCTGTATTCATATTGTAACAATCCTGAGTATGCATTTTTAATTATATTTATTATTTTAATAAGATTTTTATAACTTGACCCCCTTAAATGTTCATGTTTTTTCAACTATTTTCACTGAAAAATTTATATTTTAAAATCTAATGGAGATTTTTTAATTCTAATACTCACAAATATCAATAAAATGTATATATAGCTAAAATTTAAGTTTCAAATCATTCTGTTCATTAGTTTTTTTTTAAATATATTTTTTAATTTTGTCCTTTTTATGTCCTCTTTTTGTCCTCCTTGTTTATAACAAAATATTTTCTTCACAATTTTTTTTGTCACTTACTAGCTATATGGAACAAAGTAAACACATAAAAATGTAAATATATTGATGTTCTAGTTTTTACCTTCATAAGGTGTCATATCCCCCATTAAGATGTGGTATTAATATTTAAGCAATAAAATATATTACTTTGCTTATACTTATACTCATACTTAAAAACATATAAACATATAATATATATGTAAATAATATTTAGAAAATCAAATTCAATAAATAACTTTTAATATATATATATATATATATATAATATATATATATATATATATACACATCTACATGTATTATTTGAAAATGTTAATATAATGAGAAATAGCACTTGCTAATATTCTGATAGTTGTATAAAAACATAATACTTTCCTATAATCAAAATTGAAAAACTTTTTTTTTGAGAATAGATAAAGTATGCACAAACACTTGGGTATACCTGTTCCCTAATATAAGTAGATTCAAGATTTAATAAGAAGCACAGAACAGTATCTAAAAAATATTGGCTCTAAATCATCACTCAAAATGGTAAACTCAGTAGTTCCACAAGAACATTTTCTAGTTCCCCCTACCCCCCCCTCCCCTAATTTAATTATAATTTACATAAATTATTTACCCAACAGCATCTCATCAATAGCAAAAGTTATGATATTTGCTGATGATTACATAAGCTATAGAACAATTGAGTGTGAAGAGTATACAGAAATGTTACAAATACACTTAGATTTAGATGAATTAAAAAATTGGAAAGTAATTGGATTATCATACATAGTGTTTACACTAAATTTATTTTCAAATTTTAAGAGTATAAAAGAAAAATAAATGCAAATTATTGCATTCAGGGTAAACATCTAACCCAAAATAAAGATGTAAGTACTTAACTATACATTTTAGAAAAATAATATTTTATTAAAACATTGTTATTTTTACAATTGTGTTAATAATATTAATCATTCACAATGAAAACTCCACTATAAATCATGTGTTCATAAATCACTCATGAACGTTAAAGTTAAGATTATTAAATTTCATTTTTTCATAATTCATTAAAAATTAAAAATAATTTATATAGCTTATTAAGCTTTAAATAAATAATTGAAAACAGAAATACTAATGTTCCATATTTATATCCAATAACTTTAGATTTTATTATTTACTAACTATTTTTGGAAACTCATGACATTTACATACCCACACTCACATGAGCAAATGTAATTATGTGACATATGATGGAACAATATTAGTATTACATGTAGTAGGTTTGGATCTTCAAATAACTATAATAAGTATTAAGCTTTACAGGGCCAACTATACTTGAAGTTGTACATTTCAAATTCTCTGTTTCACCATGTGTATGGATAAATTAGATATTCCTTTAAAGGATCCTTGATCGCTAGTAAATACATATGGTAGTTTTGTATTGGTTCCTGGTAGCTCCCTTGGATATAATAATAATTAGGGTAAGAGAAACAACCCCTATTTTATTTTACATATTTGATTCAAGAAAAATCCCACTGTCACTTGGCTTACCATAAGCTCCAAAATCAACACTTTAAAATAATATTTGGTATTAGCCAAGGCTTGAAGTTCAACTTGAAGAATAATAGAATGACATTGTTTATACTTGTAATGTTTTGATCAAGATTATTTGGGGCACTTGATGCAGACATGCTTGCCATTGATACCAACACAATTTGGATAATCCCATAGCTGCTCAAAGTTTTCGCAATCAATCTGTAACAATATTTCTGTATTTTGATAAGGCATATGTTCATCAACAAAACACTGCCAAATAGCATCAGGTCTCATAAATTATTTTGAAATTGTTAAGTGGTTATTCTATAAAATGAGAAGTCCTAAGTCTTTTTTTAGTCTGTTGACTGGAATCTGAAAATACATAAGTAAAAGTAAATTCTTATTTTAACTAATATTGCGGACAAGGCAAACTATTAATGTACTATGTCATAACTTATCATCTGTATGAATATCAATATCACCCTAAAATTAATATAATATATTAAAATGTGTCATATGAGTGAACAAAATTCATATTAATTTAAATATTATCTAATAATATATAATATTTTGTAGACAACTCAGCAACAAACTAAATTTTTGTAATACATTTAATAATAAATATTAATGTGCTGCTTTCACCATAGTCATAGTCTATAGCCCTGAATTATATAAGCTTTGAATTTGAATATTATATTCTTAATAAAAAATATATAAAAAAACCTTTAAAGTTAAAGTGATAAAAATTTCACTTACAATTCAAAACTTCTACAAATGACAGTGATATTTGTCAATTTGTTCAATAAGTAGTTAACTAATGTAAATTAATTTACTTGAATAATTATTAGCCTTATTAGTTTATAAAATTATTTTTTTCTAACACAAATTAACCGTTCACCGACAAAACGGCCCCGGACAAATGGGCTCCGACATAATGGCCCTAATACTAATACATAATAAAAAATGTAAACAATTTGTCAGGGGCCATTTTGTCCGGGGCCGTTTTGACGGGTCACCCAAATTAACTTACCTCAGTGAGTGTGTTAAGGCCACCCTTTCTTCGGTAGAAATTGATTTTCAAAATTAGTGGGTTTTAAATCTTTAAACAAATGTTTTAGGTCTCATCCTGAAAAATTAAAAGCTTCTTGGACGACAAACTACTTCGGTGACTCTAGCGGCTTAAGCGTAGGCAACAATGTTTCAATGTATGAAATTCAACACTCTTAACTCTCTGCAAGATTTGTGTTTAACCAAATGTCTCTCTGATCTTTACCTATCATAATACAATTATGGGGGAAATATATTTACCGTATTTATCGGCGTATAACACGCACATTTTCCCCCTGAATATAGGGGGCAAATGATGTATGCGTGTTATACGCCTATACTATAATGTCAAGAAGCCATGTTTTTACAGTATTAACAAGTACCGTATACACCATATTGTCCATATACACCGCCGATATAATGTACATACCGCACAGCAGCGAGTGGATCAGTAGCAGCGTGTTGAGTTGCTTTTACTGTCCTTTTACATTATTTACTTTATAATTTATAAGTGGTATTAATTTTAAAAAATTTCTCAGCTACCCTTATTTTGCTTAAATTAGTTTAAAGTTCTTTATTTGAAATTGAATCCCCCCCCCCTGAAATTTCACTCTTAAAATGAAGGTGCGTGTTATAAATACGGTATACGATTTTTATATATTCTAATTCTATATACAAATATTAACGTAAAACAGTGGTTGTTAAGCTAAACAAATAAAAGCGAAAGTAGGCGATGTCTATATTAACACACAAAATGTGTGTTTAAATAGCGAAAAGGATAAAGGTTAAATGTTGTTGTCAAGACAAACAATGAAAATCGCGCGATATCAGCTGAAGCAAACGCTTGCAGTGTAACCACCCTCAAATTTACATTTCAGATGCGTGTTCGCGCGTATACTAGATTGGCGAATTCGCGTGCAGTGTAACCACAGCCTAAATTGGTATAGTTGTGTATTAGTTGTATATTGGTAACTCTAAACATTAAGAGTAGATGTGGAAAAGGACTAAGGAATGTATCCCGATACAATATTTGCCACGTTATATGTGGTTAACTCTAAACATTAGGATTAGATGTGCCAAGTGACTAGACAATATAACCTGTTACAATATTGGCCACGTTATATGTGGTTAACTCTAAACATTAGGATTAGATGTGCCAAGTGACTAGACAATATAACCTGTTACAATATTGGCCACGTTATATGCGGTTAACTCTAAACATTATGATTAGATGTGCCAAGTGACTAGACAATATAACCTGTTACAATATTGGCCACGTTATATGTGGTTAACTCTAAACATTAGGATTAGATGTGCCAAGTGACTAGACAATATAACCTGTTACAATATTGGCCACGTTATATGTGGTTAACTCTAAACATTATGATTAGATGTGCCAAATGATTAGCCAATATAACCTGTTACAATATTGGCCACGTTATATGTGGTTAACTCTAAACATTATGATTAGATGTGCCAAATGATTAGCCAATATAACCTGTTACAATATTGGCCACGTTATATGTGGTTAACTCTAAACATTAGGATTAGATGTGCTAAGTGACTAGACAATATAACCTGTTACAATATTGGCCACGTTATATGTGGTTAACTCTAAACATTATGATTAGATGTGCCAAGTGACTAGACAATATAACCTGTTACAATATTGGCCACCTTTTGTATGTGGCTGACTCTAAACCACGGCGCGTGTCTCCAACACATATCTCACGATAATCTCTTGGCTAGTTGAAGTGTCCACCCTCTCCCCTCAATTTCTCTAAAAGCGCCTACGCGTTGACTTAATGACTTCTGGTATTACAGACAAGGAAAGGGGGGGGAGTATTACTGTAGGACGGGGGAATGGGCGGTTAAGTATACAAGGCAGTATGACAACAAAAAATTTCAAACTGACCAACAAACAAAATGCACTCAAAACTAGGGCTGTCAATATTGTTGAAAAATGCTGCCGGGTACCCGTCCAAATTTCGAACGGGTACCCGGGTTACCCGATCAAAACATGCCATAATTTTCCCCGTCATGACCTTTGTACAATGCTTCCTAGCCACCTTCCTTGCACCTCATTTTACACAGTAGCTACACGGCCGACGTCTTAGGGGGCGTACATAATGACATCAAGCGATTTTGGTCGATATTTTACCCCCACCCCCCCCCCGTCACAGGTTGTCACAAAAACTTAGAGCCCCCTCCAATATGACGTCACAAAACTTTGCCCCCCCCCCATAAAAGCCGTACTTTTGAAAGTGAGCATGTGTCAAATAACTTTATTGTCATTTTTAATTTTGTATTTAATGTAAAGTTGAACTCTAAAAATAAAAATCGCTACACGCTTAAATCCATATAAAATGTCATTAAATAAATTGTAAGCAATCAAATATTTCAGTGTCACTTTTATTTAAAGGTGCGCGTTTTGATGTGACGTCACATTGATTCTTATACACATCACTCCCCCTCGTCACAAATGTGTGACCCCTCCACCCTTAGATGCGTAACGTCATTTATGGACGGGGCCTTATCCATCTTACACTGTTAGTAACTAATTTATTGACTTTAAAAACTTACAAATGTTGATGTATTATTAAACTCGGGTTTTGGGCAAGGCACACGCTGTAACGAACACACGAAACACAATCGAATGGAGGGAGGAGGAGGGGGGATAGATAAACAACATCGACAATCGTACACCCAATGTCGGCATATTTCAAAGCAATGTTAGTGTCAAAGCAGGGGTGTTTTTATTAACAACAACAAACACGGCCTCTTTCATCTCTATACAGTCCATCCTTATTTTTGGCAGAGGAGTTTTCTTGATACGATTCATTCAAAGAACCAAAATCTTCTTGGGTTTGCGATTTGTTTCATTTTCAGAGAAAAAAGATGTATCAAAATACATTCTGGTTTGTTAAGACCGTATTGTATTTCCCGTTGACAGATAGTTCTCCTAAGATGTATTTCACAGCATTTATTTGAATTTTTTTTTCATTTGATAAATTGTTTCGCAAGCTGTAAATTAAACACAAAAAGCCGCATGCGAGCCGACGTTTGGTTAATATAGACATTGAAGCCACATTTTCACGGGTACCCGGGCGGAATTTTACTACCCGGGTAATCTCACTGCATCGGGTACCCGTTGACAGGCCTACTCAAAACCAAGAGCTTCACACGGAACAACCCACGGACATATTCCGACAAAAAATGACCAACGCCGACTAACTAAAAATGACCAAGGCCGACCAACTAAAAATGACCAAAGCTAACCAAACTATGAAATATGATCAGAGAGGTTCAAAGAAAGGAGACAGATGCGGACAAGATGAGTCCAACGGGCCAGTGGTCAAGATTATACCAAAGGTTTATACAGACGTAAGGTATTTTTAAGTCAACTTTTAATAAGTGGTGCAGTCACGTGTTGTTGTCGACCATGTAGATATGAGAGGAAAATAAAATGTGTCTGTGTACACGTGAGATTGTCACAATCAACGAGGACCGTCTTTTAACATAGGTGTTAGGTAAAGTCACAATCAACACAAATATCTATTTTAACAGAGCCGTAAAGGCATGTCTTTGTCACAATCAACACAAATATCTATTTTAACAGAGCCGTAAAGGCATGTCTTTGTCACAATCAACACAAATATCTATTTTAACAGCGTTGTTAAGGGCGTGACCCAGTGATTTGGATTTTTGACCTGCATGGACAACGGTCATTATATATGACCTTTATGATTGGAGGTCTTGACTAGGGTTGTTAAAAGATAACTGGAAATCGATTATCGGTTTTGAAATTTCCCAAAACTATAATCGAATTTAATTATTGTTTTAAAAAATCATTTCCATACTGAAAACCAAAATTTATTCCCGCATTTGCTGACATTTTCATCCAATATGGCCGCCAAGGTGCGTTCGTTTATTTATAAGTATCGAGCATTACGTGCAGTGTGTTAATTAATACATTTATTCAGGGCCGGTCTTAGCGATTGCAGAGCCCTATGCGGCTTAGTATGCGAAACGGATTGCGCGGAGCCCAGTTTAGGAAGGATAAGGAATTAATCAGGATAATAAGTGAAAATTAAGATAGGCGGGGCCTATGAAAGCGCGGGGCCCGCTGCGGCCGCATAGGATGCAGTGGCCTAAGACCGGCCCTGCATTTATTGTTTGGCGAAAAGTGTGACGTCATTAAGTTCAGTGATGTGTCCGAAATCAAGAAAATTATACGTAATAAATGCAGTCTCAATTGTCGAAATCATGATGTAGGCTAGACATAAAATGCA
This sequence comes from Ampullaceana balthica, assembly GCA_944989445.1. NCBI lineage: Eukaryota > Metazoa > Mollusca > Gastropoda > Lymnaeidae > Ampullaceana > Ampullaceana balthica. Next base: position 598,320 of record CALYLW010000227.1, on the reverse strand, counting down.
TTTCTCCACATTACGTATATTGAGTGTGACATATTTCGTTAATTCCACCGTTTCCACACCATCTTCACCAGCCCTAGAAACAGCTCTGCGTAGGACGGCATTTTCTTAATTCAACGAAAACTATGAAGTCAGCGGTAAAACGATAACCGGTTTAAAATCGGATTTACATAACCGATAATCGGTTTGTCTCAACAGAAAGAAACAAACTTAAGAAACCTAGTCTTGACATAGGAGCTTTACGGTCAGATGCCGTTAGGGGACCCTTGACTGTCGGCGGCAGTTGGGGGACCCTTGACTGTCGGCGGCAGTTGGGGACCCTTGACTGTCAGCGGCAGTTGGGGGACCCTTGACTGTCGGCGGCAGTTGGGGGACCCTTGACAGTCGGCGGCAGTTGGGGGACCCTTGACTGTCGGCGGCAGTTGGGGGACCCTTGACTGTCGGCGGAAGTTGGTGGACCCTTGACTATCGGCGGCAGTTGGGGGACCCTTGACTGTCGGTGGCAGCGGTTGCGGGGAGGCTTTCATGATATCGCAGGCGGGCTGGTTTGAACTCCTCGGGGTTTCAAATAGACAACAACACCACGACTACGACCAAAGACAAGTAAATTACTATCAAATTGATAACCAAATTGATGCATATGCGTGATTTGGATCACGATTTATAGTGGGCCAGGGTACTGGCCCCATTTGCCTGATTTCTTAGAAAAGTGATAATAAAAGCATAGAAAAGGCTCTTACCCACTGCGCGGCAAATTTTGATAAGGATAACATGACAATGTGTATGCTCGTAACGTAAATTTTACACACTAAAAAAGGATGCAGTATGACTTTGCACACGAGTTTATTATCTTAAACACGGACCAACATGGGAACATTGTCCGTGACGCTACTAATTTTAGAAAGCAGCGCACCAAATTACTGCACCAATACATCAAAAGGTGTGCAAAGTGCAAATGAAAGATGCGCTGTAAAAAAAAACTATTATATGACGTCATTGTTGTAGCTCATATTTTAATTTTGGAATAGGGAACAATGTAAAAAGAGGATTTGATCATGGTTAATTATAAAGTAAAATAATACAACCCCTATTATAAAATACTTTGTGTACATTTCATAAAGTTTAATATTTCGTATTTATCAAACAAGGACAAGTTAGTTGGGGTTTTTTAAAAAGGTAGGCGCCGCAGGCGCCCTAAAAAAAATAGCTTTTTTTTTCAAAATAAATAGATTTCAGCTGAAAACTTCGGTCATTTTTTACGGGTGATACGCTAGTCATATATATATATTATTATATTTACCCTCAATTATGTATGACTGTGGCCTAACGCCAAGGGACATCACTCGTTTTTTTTAAAATTGAAAGTATAGACTTATAATCATAATCACTTTGATTTTCAGATTAACATTAACCAAAGAACGCACGAACCTTTGATGTCAGCATTTGTGTTGTAAACAGTTCTGACTGACTCAAAGAGTTATTTGGTGCAGTAATTTGGTGCGCTGCTTTCTAAAATTAGTTTAAAAATCGTGTGGTGATTTAAAAAATATTATATAAATACTTTATGTACATTTCAGGAATGTTTAGTATTTATCATACAAGGATAAGTTACTTGGGCTTTTGACCCCAAAAAAGTGGCGCCTTGGCGCCCAACAACGCCTATTATAAATTACTTTGTGTACATTTAACGAAGTTTAATATTACGTATTTATCATACAAGGACAAGTTAGTTGGGCTTTTGAAAAAGGTGGGCGCCGCAGCACAACAGCACAACCTAGTTTACTATAAACAAAAACTTTCTACTCTCTTCTTCATTTGACAAAATGTTAAGTAAAACAAGCGGAGGCCACATTTTCAAATGCTCTTAGCTTTTATGTGAAAATTCCTAAGAGAGGCCTGGAAGTTGCTGAATTTTTATTTTTTTTAAAGTAAATGACTTGGTTGGAGTAGAATAATGTGAACATTAAATGGTGGCTTCATGTTTGAGTGTAAGTGTGTGGTGAGGGGAGGGGGGGTCATTTACGCATTCCCTAGGTTTGAGTGGTATCCACCAAACACTCTAGTTCCCCCCTCACCCCCCCCCCAAAAAAAAACGAAGATTGGAAACCGTGCCCTGTATGGCAATTTCATTAAGCAAGAAATTCCCTAAAGATCACTAACCCAATATTCCAGCCATGAGTTTTGAACTTTCCTAACCCCCACTCACCCCCACCCCCCCCTGCAAAATATATCAGTTGGGGGGAAGGAGGCTAAATAAACTCACTGACGTTTGCCCACCCCCACCCCCAGAGAGATGTACAGCTTGTCCCCAAGTCTACTTCTTGGACGTGTAGAACAGAAATGTGAAATGTTGCATGGCGTTTGAAATGTGAAATATAATTTAATAACTTTTATTAAAAGAAATAGTCCTAAATTGTAATACTTTTAGTTATGATTTTCATGATCCATTTATATTCTATAAAACAATATTGATGCCTGCGGGGGCTCTTGACCTAGTGTGTGGTGTTAAACGAAGATATCACAAAGATATCAGGACAGTTCACACTCCACTGTAAAGCCTAAACCTATGTTAAATGCCGCGTATGTATCTGCCGAGCCAAGCGGCAGTTTAGAGTTACGGAGGCCGGAGGATATTATATGTGTGTTTGTAGAGTTATAATTTTGAACAGAGAAATTGAATGCTGCACAACTTTGCACACCAGTTTATTTTTATTCCTTTTTTTTCTTGCAAAGATTGCCTGTCGGTGTGAAAGATTGATTCATCCCTAACAATATTTTTTTTAAAAACATTTCAAAGACTGAAATGTCAAAGCAATTTCACTGCATCCAAATAATAAACTCTAGCCTTGAATTTAATGACACACCCAGTAATGTGGTAGATCTACAAAATTGATTGACTAAAAGTAAAACAAATGTACTGCCGGTAAAGCAAGACTACAAATTATAGCTTGCCAAAAAATAGTTCAATTCTCAAAAGTAATTTTTTTTAACACCAAGATATCAAAACAAGTTAATAAAATTTAGTCACAACAAATTATTCCGAAAATTGTGGAGCTTATGGGCAACTTATGGCCACATTCTTGGAGTAGTTCATCCAAACCTTAGAGTATAGTTTAGAATTTTAATCAATGAAATCAACAGCTGTGCAATCAGATAAAGCCCTGCCAATCACAATGTCAACAATCACACTAGTTCCCACAAGCCATTGACAATATTGGATAAAAGCTTGCATTATTTAACTGAAATTAAGGATCAGTGTGTATTGGTTACATGGAATGCAGCATTCTCCACTGTAGTAAGATGTTAGGAGCTGTGCATTAAATACATAAAGAGACTGTAGTTATTGATTTTCACTCAGGTACATTTCACACAGTTTTTTTTTCAAATAGGAGCAATTATCGATTTCCAATAAATGTGGTGTTTTCTGGGACTGTTTTTTTTTCAGTAACATGTAGATAAAAAAAGGTTTAGGAATATCATATGCTGCGGTTTTCATTAAATACATTATATTTGACTGTAAAAGTAATTGGTTTTTAACTGATTAAAATATAATAATTGAGAAGAAGTCATAAGTTTCTTTTGAGCTCTAACTCTAAGTCTAAGGAGATCACAATGAATTGATGAATTTTTTTTAGGAATCAAGTTTCATATTAATTTGGAATAAAGGTCTTAATGATGAACAAGCACTGGATAGTGAAGTCAATAGTGCGCTCGCTTCACAAGCTGAGGGGCGTGTGATCTAGCCCACGTTAAAGCCAAAATAAAAATGATGAATGACTAACGCTAAGAAAGTCCACTGACCTGGAAGGGAGATGGGGTGACCACCAAGGTCTACCAATCCCCTAATAAGTTCTAATGGAAACATTAGGGCACCCTACGCCCTACGACCATCGGTTATGGGACTTTATAAAATTATCTGGAAGGGGGTGCTATGGTGGAGATTTGACGTGTAGATTACCCAGATCAGGGACTAAACTGGACATGACATGGTACGGTATCACAGGCGAGACTGGAAACCAGATAAATAGACAAGTGATGGGAAGAAGGAGAGACAGAGACAGTTGGGGACTGTATGACATTTTTATAGTCAGTGTTGGATAGGCTGGGAAAAGTTCTACCAAAGCTTTTGGGGACCTATATAAGGAGAAAATTAGTTGAGACTAGCTAAAGCAGGGGTCGGCCAACTTTTTTGCCCGTTACCCCAAAATATAAAATTTTATGTTGCCGTTAGCCCTGAAGGCGCGAGGAGCGTTGAAAGCCAACGGATCTAGGGCTAAGCCCCAGTAGAAAACACATCTGTTGAGTTTAGAAGCCTAGCAAGTGTCTAAAAATTACCCGAAAAGGATTATGCGCATGATGCAATTATAAAAGTTAACAATCGAACATAATATTATGGTTTTAATAGTTATAGCAAGTTGGATGCTGTTTTCAGGGTCCAATCGATTTTGCAGCTTTGTTTTTATGTTCACTAAAGTGGAAAATCCTGGTCACAAAGGTACGTTGTTGCAAAAGGCAGATACGTCTCGACAGCCTCCTCATGTGCAGTGTTGAAAGCCTTTGCAGCATTTGACATCCAAAAATGTGTTAGATCTGCTTTGTTTGCAAATTCAATATGTGCTTCATTATTAGACTGAAGTTCAAGAAGTGCCTCTGCCAATCCTTGAGTCTCATCTGGTACATCCTCAATGTCACATCAAAATGGATCTACTGCCCAACTGAATTTATGCGAATCAATAACTGGAAAGCAAACACTGAACTGCTCTTTGAGCTTGGTAAGTTGTCTTATAACTAACTACATGTATATCCTTGAAGACGTCAAAAGTTATATTTCCACAATCTTCCAAGTACAAGGCCAAATTTGAAATAATAATAATGCTGATAATATCATGCATGATCACCTCCAGTTCAGGTTCCCAATGTTTCACAAGCAGAGCTTGACCATGGGTCATACAGTGGTTAACTTTAATTTTGGGATTCCTCTCTCTCTTGCAAAAGCCGAAAATTCGTATTAATAAACCGTGCCTTTTGATAATATACGTCCACATGAAAGATTTTGATATTTACAAAAAATTTTAATGAAAAGATCAAAATCTGGCAGATTATATATGTCTCAAATCAGACTGATTTACCCCCAAAAATCCCCTTTTTACCCCAAATGGGGTAATTTACCCCTGTTCGCTGACCCTTGAGCTAGAGGGACAGCGGGGGAGAGACTCAGGACACACACCCACCTATCAGGGTGGAGTTGACAGAAACCAGAGTGTCATAGTGAACAGCGTGTAGGAGGAGAGTGAATGTAGCAGTGATGACACCCAAGATGTAATGAGGAATTAAAGAGAGATAATTACTTTGATCAACATCCTTTTTGCGTAATGATCTGCTTGTCAAACAGAAAGAGAGTTATTGACATGGAGACATATTATTTTGAATCTTTCCATGAAATCTAGCTGCAAAAGTTAAAACTCTTTTCTTAAGTTTTTTGTTTTTTAATGTTATAAACATTTTGTATCCCACCAATTTTATATCCTCCTAAGAATAAAAAAATATTTGACCTCATGGGTGAGGAGAGGTCTCAACAATTTCTAAACATGAGATAGTCGTGATGAAAATGATCACTTATTTTCCACCTTCCTTTGAAAAATAAACAAATTAAGCCCAAAATATCAAGCAGATAAGCAAAGAGAGCACACAGAGACAGTGATAAAACCCCATCAACCAGACGAACAAAATTATTTAGCATATTAAATTTAATTCCATTTCCTTACTAGGTGACTAGGTGTTACTAAAATTTGTCAAAGGTTTGTTAAGTTTTTTTCTTCGGTAAAAATGCCCACATGTAGAAACCGAACACAACAGCACACATTCACATGCTTTACTTTTACCTTAACAAGTACACGGTTGCAAACAGCTTTGGTAATCCTGAGCCATTCTGGCAGTTCTAACTTTTCAGCCAAAGCATCCTCATTCAGTTCCAAGTTTGTGAGTTCTCCTTCTCCTTTTAATGTGCTGAGGTTTAATTTATCCCCTGAAAGATTCTTAGTGAACCTGAAAAGATGATAATAATTTTAATATGATTGATTATAATAAAACTCATCAATTTTCCTGGCCATAGTGCCCATAGCCATAATAAGGCAAATCATGTAATTGCAAGGCATATTTTGGGCATTCATTTAATTTACATTCAATATATTATTATTTTTTATAGTAATAACAGGAATGGTAGTAATTTATTTAATAATAGATTAAAAGTCAAAAGTCTAAAAGAAAAAAGCCCAGCCAGACGACTAAGACTAATACTAAATACAAATACTAATAAATAAATTTTAAAGGCCAATTAAAATAGACAGATACTAAATTTTAAAGATCAAAATGGACTTACTTAGAAAGATACTTTAAAATCTGGTTTTTTAACAGACCTGCCATACTTATTATGATGAGCCCTTACGTATATCCCAACACCAAAAACAACCGGGCTCTCATTTCCTGTCGCTAGGTCTTACTATCGGACCAAGCCTGTTACTTGGTGTTGGTAACTCGCCATTTTGTAATCAATAAGTCTCTTACAATTTGGAAATAAATTATTTAAAGTCCTAGGTAATGGAGTTACAAAATTGTTAAGCGCCATGCATAAAAATACAATTTTATAAAAACTAATGCGATATATAAAATAACAATTCCCTAATAAAAATATATACTCAAAACAAGGAGAAATTCAAAAATTGTAACTATCTTAAGCGATCAAGAAAGAACTACTCTTAAATACTATCACATTTAATGGGGTCCTAAGCACAACAACTCCTCGTTCAAATTTTGCTGATATCATTGAAAATAAAAATATTATCAGATTTTAAATAAAAAATATTATTTTAAATACACACAAAATTTGACACAGTTTTATATTAAATACTTTTCGTATTTATTATTTCATAATTGTGTTCTACCTTTGACGAGCCCCATACAGTACGAGGGAAATGACATCAGTTCCCGTTATTGATTTTTGTTGTCTGTGGATGCTTTTTGTACCATGGTTGGGCTTTAACTAAAACGATGTTGATCTTCCAAAATTGGGGTATGAAAATTGTTATAAAATTATAATAGCTGTTGGTAACGTTAATAAATACGTGCATAAAAATGCTACCACATAAATGCCTAATAAAGGATACTGATATATAATATATGTACTTCACCATTTAATTGTAAACAAAGTACAGTTACACAGTACTGTGACAGTGAGTGTGAGTGAGTAGGATTGATGAGTGTGAGTGTGTATTGAGGAGCGACAGCTCAATTTCTGCCCTACTGAAACAGTAGGCACTGTTATTATATCATAGCTATCATATTAACTACATATACTTTAAAATTGTCAATAAATGATTAAAATTTCCGTAGATCGTATAGTAAAGTATAGGCTTACATGTTTTCTTTTTATGGCCGTGTGCGGTCAAAGTGTGGTGTGGCCCACTGTGGCAAAGGCCAAGGCCCCAAGGCACTAAAAAGTTGAAGTCAGTTCAAAGTCAAAAGTTTTTATTGTTTTTTTTTAATGGCTGTTAACGATTAGTTTAAATTAATCGTTAATTTTGATTAAAGCCAAAAATTAAAATTTATGATGTCATAAGTAACACTTATTTATTATTAATTAAACGTTAAAAATCTAAATAACACTGGAATGTCTCTTTTATATGTCATCTTTTTACCAACTACGCAAAAAGACAAGTGTTGACATTATTTGGTTCAAGTGATGATCAGCGGGTCTAATTGACAATATAACCAGCCGAGCTGAACAATCATTCACATGCAGTGTAATTCATCAGAAGAGCTGTTGTCATTTTCTGTCTCTAAGGCAGACTCCATTACTGCCATTAGCCTACTACGCTTTTCATTTGGTTAGATAAGTAAGCAAAGTGTTAGAACCATGGTCATGGTAGGCAAACTTTATCAACATTTTGAACATTCCCGTCAGTCAATAGTTTAAAACCAAAATGTTCGTGTAATCGTCAGGAAATATATTATTTATCGGCCGCTATTTTTTTTTATTTTTTTTACTTCCAATAATTTGTAAGTGATGGGTCGATTAATCGTTAAAAATAATTTAATCGTTAAAATTTTATAACGATTAATCAAGAAATTAACCGTTAATTTCCACAGCCCTACTCTAAACGTATTACCCAAGACCATATGAGGATGGGTCGGGAGGGGGGGGGGTAGATTTCTAGAATATTTAATAATTTTTTAAAAATTTATAATCGCTTGCCTTTCATTTTTAATTTGATAGTACAGTACATTAATTGCTCAATAAATAAATTTGATTTTGAAATAGGCAAGTATGGCATTTTTGTACAATAATTTTACAGGACAGCTCTTACCACTAAATTTTATTAAACGTAAACAATAAATTGTAGTTAAATATTAAATAAATCATATTAAATTCATTAAAATATTCTTTAAAATACTACTGTGGGATTTATAACAATTGTTCCAGCTGTGACAAATATCAGTGGTGTACTAAGCAGGGATTCTTATAAAGATAAATGAATGTATGTTAAGACAAATAATTTGACTTAAGTGCATTCACAAATTGAGGATGCTATTTGTTTAACAGGTAGTCTTTCCATTTTGATGTAGATCTCTAATTAAACTTAAAATAATTTGTTTGTTTATTCTCATCTCTCAAAGTTTCAATTTTGTTTTTTCACAATTTGTAAATTATTTTCATTTGTTTAACTAATTTTTATAAAGAATGATATTCACTTAAGTCTGAAGGTAAAGAACTACTTTGCTCGAAACCAGCTCGAATATAATTTTTGTAGCTGGTAATTGATTATTTATCTTATTAAAAGTTTTAGATTAAATTTACTTATAAACTTAAGATTCCATTAACATATGTGAATCCTTTGATAAGACACAGATGACAATGACATGCTTTTGAACATGGCAATTAATTCTAATTTAGAAATACAACACAAAGATAACTTAATACAATCCTCAGATAGACATAAGGATAAAAACACCTTTCTTATTCCGTATGCAAGAACAAACACATACAAATGTTCGTTCTTCCTGTCCGGAATTCTTGCGTGGAATGGGTTGCCTGAAGAAACCAGGAAAACCAACACTTTATCAACATTTAAATCTCTAATAAAAATGCAGGACTAAACACAAACCATAGATAAATGTAGGACCCATTAATCTTCTGTATAGAAGGAGCGTCTGTAATATCGGTATGACTAATATTCTAATATGAAGTTACATAGTTACATCCATGACATAACATTAAATTTTTTTCTGTGATTAGCTAAAACTAAATGCTAAAGGGGCAACAACAAAAAAGGGGTATGGCTATTCTTTTTTAATTTTACAGATAAATATTGAATTCTGAATATTATTGTTAAAGCTATTATTGGTATGTCATGTTAAATTTAGGCCTGTATAAACCTTGGACTTGGATTGTCAAAATAGCATAAAACATATGCTCACTACAAAGTTGAGTATGGGGATTCTAAACCTTATATGACCCATCATGGAAATCCCCTAGTTATTTATATTATATTTTTATACATTTTTATCCTGCACTCCATGTTTGTTGCTAAATATAGCCCTTACATAATTAAAGGGAGGTAAGATTCTTACTATGTCAAGGAAAAGTTACTTCCACAATGCTTGGCCTTGTAGTTTGTCCCTCCATCAAGGAAAGTGTGAGATAAAATTTATCTAGCAAATACATATTTTAAACTAGAAGAATTAAACTTTTTGGTTGGTTTAATTTTTTTTTAAAGTAGGAGATTGAACTTTTTTATATTTATAGCCCATGTTTGTTTAAATTTTAATTTAATATATTATATTGTGTGTAATTAATCTTCTACAATGCAGATGTTCCCTTTAAAGTTTATTATATAAATAATACATATGATTATTGCATGCTAGCCCGTGCTTAAACATGCTTTAAAATTGTGTAATTTTAAATTATTTACAGGTTTTTGTTTTTTTAAAATAGAAATGCATTTAATTTTGTGAATAATAAAAATTTTATAATTTATATAGCTCAGAAACCTATCAAGCAACTTAACTCACAGCGCTTAACATAAAAATAGAAACACACATAATTATCTATTCATTCAGTATAAAACATTAATGTCCTTAATACAATATATAATGACATTACAGTGCATATAAGCTACATTTATCATTTAAAGAATTGTTTGATTGTTTAACTAATTTTGAAAGTAAAGTTTGAAGAAATGTGTTTATAGTGCTGTGAATCAAATATTTGAATATTTTTTCATTTCTCCTTTTTTTTTCTCCTTAATTTTTACTATATCTATTTAATGCCATGATTGGTATTTCCTCTTTAATAATAAATGGTAGTGTGCAATTGGAGGATAATTTAATCAAAATTCTCTTACGAATTATACACACAAGGGGTTATCAAATTGATTATGAGGAAAATTCCTTAGAAGTATTGATTTTTAGCTAATCTTTAAGTTATTTTAATAATTAATTATTTTTATTGACCATAAATTTGTTTAACTATTTACTAAATAACTTTGTATTACATGTATATATGATAGTACATTATTTATAATACAGTATACATCTGCTTTCCTGCTTCACAGATAATGACAGCTTGTAAGATGGGTTGAATTCAAATTGTGGTTCAAATCCAACAGCAACTAGAGTTGGGTAATACCACTTCTACCTCATTTAATTTATTATTGGAAAAGCCAGACTTAGAGGACACCCCTCAGAAGCATTGCTCAGCTTTTCACTTCATCGAAACCCTTGGAGTCAAGGACTTGATGACATCCCACCAGTGATGACACCCTACCCATACAGATTTCATCTTTTATCAGTGAATCCCTGTGTGCCTGATGTACTTTTATTAGTGTCATCTGTGTTTTTTTAAAATGACAAGACATAAACATTTCGATTCTTAGAATAACTCACAACCTTGACTTCTCAGGAGATTATTTGTGTTTAAAAGATTTTCCACTGACACCTAAGCACTATCCAAAGTCTAATAAATAAGGGTTTTTATATAAGAAAAATGTGCATCCTCTAGTGCCTTTTGAATTTTCCCGTGTAAGATTTACTACATAAAACACATTTTAATTATATGCTCATCTTTCAAGACAGAATAATATATGGAATGATTCATCAATATATTTATTTACCATCTGAAACTTCTTCATAAAGGCCTTCATAATTTATTCACCATCCCAGTATGCAAGTTAACTTAAAATAACTTTGAGCTCTTCCAATATACTCCAACACAAGCTTTATCTGAAAAGGAGCTTTATGTGTATTAAAATACTCGTCAAGTCCTGTACATTTTATGCATAATGTGTTTTTTCTGAACCTCATTACTCATTCCATTCCGGTGAAAGAAGAAATAGCAATGAATTTTGTATGAATTTATGTTGACAGTGAAATCACACATCATGTTTGGGTAAAATTTAACACAGTTGAAAAATTTTAGCGTCATTTGAGTTGAGGTTTAATTTTTGTTAATTTGTTTCATTTTGACAATTGAATTTACTTGGAAGTCCCATTCATTCTACAAAATGATATGGCATTGAGGCATATCCTGTGAAGATCTGTATGGGCTCAGCAATTTCGATCCTGTATGCCAATAGCATTGCCACCTCAACACACAGCAAGGGATCAGTCCATGTGTTGTGATGAACCAAGGCCTGGCCATGTCGTTGTCCCGGGTGCGTCTTGACGCTGGGATGTGCGTGACATGTGGCCAATTACATGAAGCCCATGGAACGCACTTGTACGACTACCACCAGCAGGCAAGTTCTGGTTTTACTTTCTTAATAGTTTATGAAAAATCAGTTTAGATGTCTTACATATTAACAAGTAAATACTTAATTACCAGATGTCAGATCAGAGAGGGCTTATTAAGAATAGATACAGGTATAATACCGTATATTCCGGCGTATAAGACGACTGGGCGCATAAGACACACCGCCCCCCAATTTTCCTGTTAAAATATAGGTATTAAGCTATTTTTGCTGTATAAGACCACACCTCTTCCAACACTCGCTTAAGTTTTAAATGTGGAGACATGATGGGGTCTTGACTGTTAGCCATTTGTATCCTGAACTGTATTACGGTACTGGTGCTGTACTTCGTGAACAGGGTACAAATACGATAAGACAATACCCAGCGTATAAGACCACCCCAGAGTTTTGAGAAGATTTTTAGGGATTAAAAAGTCGTATTATATGCCGGAATATACAGTAATATTCCTGTTTGATGCCGCACAGGGTGTATGCATATTATGTCCTTTTTTTATCGTCATAGATTTCATTTATAGGCGAGAGTTTCTTGCAATAAACAACTGTCACATCATTTGATAGAAGAGCATCACTGACTACTTTTAAATGTCACATTTATATAATATCTCTCACTGTTTATTTGTGTCACAAATAGTTAAAGCAGAGATATCTTACCGTTTTATAATGTCACATTATGTTATAGCAGTAAATTGCTTACAGTGTATCACTGTCATATTTTGTAGCAGATTATCTGTTTTATTTGGTAACTATTGCCGTTATTTTAATGCTGAGATTCTCACAGTTTTGAAAATAATTTATGGGAAGTATATTTAAAATAATATATGGGAAGTATATTTAAAATAATATATGGGAAGTATATTTAAAATAATATATGGGAAGTATATTTAACATAATATATGGGAAGTATATTTAAAATAATATATGGGAAGTATATTTAAAATAATATATGGGAAGTATATTTAAAATAATATATGGGAAGTATATTTAAAATAATACATGTCCACATTATGGACTGCATATAATTTCATCTTTTAAAAAATATTGAGATGTGTTTATTGATGTTCATGCTATTGTTTTTAACATTTCTACTAGATATTAATGAAAACTCAAATATTAGATTGTTCATTCAGGGATCAAATTGATTTATACCACGCTGTTTTTTACCACGTTTTTATTAACTCGCTTTCGTTCCTGTGACATTGTTTGTGTGTCTGTCCAAGATTTTTCAAATCTGCCACCGTAAAATTAAACCCCTTCTGATGGTCCTAGAGATCTCAAAATTTTACCACAGATAGATCTTGGATGACAATACATTGTATCAAAATTTCAGATTGATCGAATGTACTGTAATTAAATTAATGCATTTCTTAGTTTATCTTTATATAAGCCTCTGTACCCGCCTGCCGTAGTTTAATTGCACGCGGCGAGTTCACCCCGTGACCTCATCGCTTTGTTATTAAACGTGGGGCGGGCGCTGATGAGGTGTTTGGTATAAAAAATTAAAGATTTCTAATTTAGAAGGCAAAAGAGAGATCTATAAGTGAGAGTATGAGTGAGCTGCATATGATAAACCTCATAAGCGCCCGCCCCATGTTTTAGTCATATTAAATCGAAGTACTTGAACTTATAAGTTTTAAATTTATTTCTTCTTTTTAGTCCACTTATAAAAACGTGGTTTTTAAAAATCATTTTTTTACCTTTATTTATTAAATTGATTTGTACATTGTCATGTTTCATTTGATGCAGTGTTAGTTAAGCTAGTTAAGTTTGATCCACATTAATTGGATGCTATGTCATGAAAGTTTGATCCACATTGGATGCTATGTCATGAAAGTTTGATCCAATTGGATGCTATGTCATGAAAGTTTGATCCACATTCATTGGATGCTATGTCATGAAAGTTTGATCCACATTCATTGGATGCTATGTCATGAAAGTTTGATCCACATTCATTGGATGCTATGTCATGAAAGTTTGATCCACATTGGATGCTATGTCATGAAAGTTTGATCCGCATTCATTGGATGCTATGTCATGAAATTTGATCCACATACATTGGATGCTATGTCATGAAATTTTATCCACATTCATTGGATGCTATGTCATGAAAGTTTGATCCACATTGGATGCTATGTCATGAAAGTTTGATCAACATTCATTGGATGCTATGTCACGAAAGTTTGATCAACATTCATTGGATGCTATGTCATGAAAGTTTGATCAACATTCATTGGATGCTATGTCATGAAAGTTTGATGAACATTGGATGCTATGTCACGAAAGTTTGATCAACATTCATTGGATGCTATGTCATGAAAGTTTGATCCACACTCATTGGATGCTATGTCATGAAAGTTTGATCCACATTCATTGGATGCTATGTCATGAAAGTTTGATCAACATTCATTGGATGCTATGTCATGAAAGTTTGATGAACATTGGATGCTATGTCATGAAATTTTATCCACATTCATTGGATGCTATGTCATGAAAGTTTGATCCACATTGGATGCTATGTCATGAAAGTTCGATCCACATTCATTGGATGCTATGTCATGAAAGTTTGATCCACACTCATTGGATGCTATGTCATGAAAGTTTGATCCACATTCATTGGATGCTATGTCACGAAAGTTTGATCAACATCGGATGCTCTGTTTCCTTCTCACAGGTGGATGAAGACCTCATGTGTCAGATTTGTTTACAGCCCCTGGTAACTCCTGTGGACACACTCTGTGGACACACTTTCTGTGGGCGCTGCATTCACAACTATTTGGTCCTGCAACAGCAGTGTCCTATTGACAGGAAAGTGCTCACTCTATCTGACTGCCAACCATCCAGTATTTTAGTACGCAGGTGAGTACATGAATCAACACAATGGCCATGTCAGTAGTCCTCCCATACATTAAAAGGGAATTTCAAAGGAAATAATGTTTAATACTGAGGCTCTCAGTATTTAATACACAGGTTACCATATTATGAAATTGAATTGTTTTAAACTATGTAACAAAAAAATGTATGTTAAATATGACAGATACATTGAAAGATTTTCTATAAGGATTATATAAATTGAATGCAACATTCAATGGGTCCTAACCATCTCAGTTGCTCAGATAATCTTTCTGCTATCGACTGATAAACACAGCTTATGTGTAGCATCTTGTCAGCTATGTAAGTTCTCAAATTATTATTTTTATTATACATTAGATTATAATATTTCACTTATGGCCTATTAATCTCTTGTTTCCTACCTTCCACGAGTCAGGAAACTGTTTCTTATTGTAATTTGAGCATGGCTAGAAAACACTCTGTTTTCTAAACTTTGCGAGGCGGAAAATTTCATAAAAATTGTGACAATTTTTTTCATTAAAACAGTAATGAAAATGATGTACCCTCTCGGGTATTCAGAGACTTGATTGAAATGACACTGCACTGTAGATGCAACACAAACTTTAATCTTAACCCCTTTACCGTTCATCCCGAGTTAACTCGGGCCACTAAATTGGTCCGACAAATGGTTACCCCGAGTTAATTCGTCTAAATAAAGAAAAAACTACCGTAGCGTGGTGGCCTCTAGTAAACTCGTCCAAACTGAATAACATCAAACTGAATAACATCAAACTGAATAACATCAAACTGAATAACATCAAACTGAATAACATCAAACTGAATAACATCAAACTGAATAACATCGTTCTAGTGCATTTAACTACATCTAGGCGTTATGTAACTGCAATCTTTTGGCAATATTGATGGGGAGTATACCAAAAGGGCTGAAAGAACGAAACCCAAAACCAAACATTTTTGTTTATATTTTTTCCATTTTCTGATTCATTGCAAATATGGTACACCGTACATTTATTTGTTGTGATGTACATCATCAAATGTTTATGTATTTTGTTTTATCTACAATCGAATAACATACAGTAAGAAATTTTATTTTCCAAATTTTTTTGGCAGAATGTGATGTAGCTTTATGTCCAGTTCCTTGTTTTGAAAAATACCACACAAGGAAGAATTACTAAATACATTTGTGTACATTATTGCTGCTGTTCATATAAAATCTCGAGTTTATTGATATTCAGATAATTTAGAACTTGAAAATACTCAAGAAATAGATGAAGAACATGAAATTTAAAAAAACTTTTAAAATTAATTTTTAAATTTTTTTTTAAAATTAAAGTGACAGAAATGGGTTGCAATTCAAAAAAAAAGAAAGAAACGGTAAAGGGGTTAATCAACTTTTAGCTACATTACACATGAATTATAATCAGACTTGCTTCAAAAATATTATTTTGCGTTTTTGTTTGTTTTTTTAACTATTTTTTTAGGGTTCTTTTTAAGTATTGTTTTGATTTTTGTTCTGGTTCCAATGAAACAATCAATTGAAAACTTGAGAAAATGATTGAAAATATGATGTTGTTTGATCAGGCATTGGTCAAGCCTTTCAAACATTGCCACCAATCACCACCAAGTAGAATCATTTATAACAGAGTAACACTTCAGTTGTGAGGGGGCGAGGTGGGGTGCTGTGGCACAAAGGTGTAAAGGTGTCTGATTAATCTGAATAACTTCCCTTGGGATGCTGTGGCGTAAATGTGTCTGATTAATCTGAATAACTTCCCTTGGGGTGCTGTGAAACAAAGGTATAAAGGTGTCTGATTAATCTGAATAACTTCCCTTGGGGTGCTGTGAAACAAAGGTATAAAGGTGTCTGATTAATCTGAATAACTTCCCTTGGGGTGCTGTGACACAATAAATATGTAAAGGTGTCTGATTAATCTGAATAACTTCCCTTGATTAATCTGAATAACTTCCCTGTCAAACATGGAGATATTGATAAGGCCATCGGCTTAAAAAGACCCTATAACATTGACTGTGAATAGATTATTTTTCATGCCTGATTGTGTCAATTCAAATTGATCCAATTGGTGATCACCCTACGTGCCATAATAAGATCTAAGTTACTGGGGTGTAGGACAAGTTATAATGTGGATATTGATTGCTAAAGTCACTGTTCAACATGTTTTACAAAGTGACACACTGGTTCTCTGTCACAGTGGGTGTCTCCAGCTGATCTTTATCAATTTCAATGCTTTTTTTTTACTTGGCCTTAGAAATTTATAGAATAATTTATTTATTTTTAGTTTGCCTTTGAAATTTGTAGAATAATATGTTTTAGTCCTCCTTAGAAATGTATATAATTATTTTTTTTTAATGTAAGGGTAACTACAAAGGAAACACATTATTGTCCTGGTGTCTTCATGAAACTACACATCTACAGATGATGTCATTCCAACACACAACACTAATTTTGTGTCCCATTTTTAAAGAATTTTTATATGTTCAGTAACCTTCAAATATATTTATTAACTTGTATGTTTATTTATGTATCTACGGAGAGAAAATGACATATGATTTAAGTAAATGTCAATTCTAGTTACAAATTTACTTTCGCAATCCTAATTGATACTTTTGATAAATGTTTATTGCACTTTTCAATATATATGCGTTGTGACAAAGCAAAGACAACTCAAATTAAAGTTTACATTTTTTTAGTTACATACAATAACAAGTTATAATTAAAAACTATTGTTATAATTCATAGTTTAAAAATGTTTTAAAATGTTAAAAAATGAATTCACATATCTCCTTTCAAATGTCATTTTTCTCTCCCTTGGTAATTTTGTCTTTAAAAATTATTTTCTTAGTTATATTATTTAAATTCTGCTTCAATATTTGAAAGGAAAAAAAATCGTGGTTAACATGTTTGAAAGACATCAAGTGGGTCCATGAATGTAAAATTATTTTCTTATCCTTTCTTGTGGGGTGCTACTCTTCCCTGGCTGAAGTCACTGATGTTTGCGTTGTTGGATGTTCCTCACCTCATCTACATCAGTGCTTCTCAAACTTTTTAGTATCGCGTCACCTCATCAAAATCACCCACAATTTCTCATTTCTTCTCACTATCAATATCTAGCTCCAACTCAAATCCCAATGACTGCCTTGCAGCACCGGGGAGATCTACACACAGTGTCAATTGTTGAGTTAGTCACAGGATATAGGGTCCAGTGGTTCAATTGTTTGTCCTCAATACGCCCCTGGCACCAAGTACAACACCTTCAACAAGTTGATAAGTTTATATTGTAGATCACTCTGCTGGGCCGTAGCTCTATAGTGGCAGACATCTTTAGCTCCAGTAGTGGACCTACGTAGATGGACTTCTGTAGCCTCTGTCACTGCATCTCTATAGTGTTAGACATATCTAGCTCTACAGTGGCGGGCATATGTAGCTCTATGGTGGTGGACATCTTTAGCTCCAGTAGTGGACCTACGTAGATGGACTTCTGTAGTCTCTGTCACTGCATCTCTGTAGTGTTAGACATATCTAGCTCTACAGTGGCGGGCATATGTAGCTCTATGGTGGTGGACATCTTTAGCTCCAGTAGTGGACCTACGTAGATGGACTTCTGTAGTCTCTGTCACGGGCATTAAGAGGGTGGGATCTGTCAAAAACCTGTCACTTTACTTTAGACTACCCAGGGATTGGACGTA
>CALYLW010000227.1:502467-574967 GCA_944989445.1 Ampullaceana balthica | reverse complement strand
GTGCTTCAGTATAAACCCATTCTTTTGAATACGGTGCACCAAACTGACAATACTAGGTTAAACTACCTCGATATATCCAGCATAGCTATTGTGCCATATTCAAATAATACCAGACGCGGTGGTCTAGCGGTAGCGCGCCGGACTGTCGAACCGAGGCAAAAGTGAGTCAAGGGTTCGAGCCTCGGTGCTGGCAAGGCCTCCGAGGCATTGCGCTAGCCACACAATCCCTTGCTCGTTAGTGGTGGCTCAATGAAACTTGTGAACGCTACTTCACTTGCACCATAGGCCGTCATGGTCTGAAAAGGGGTTATTATTATTATTATTATTATATTTATTTAAAAATAGCTATAGTACCATCTAAGATAGAGATCCACCAAAGCTACTGTAATATATTTAGATAACACGTGTTGTCTACCATATCTAAGACGCCTTTTAACATTGTGTATTTACGGCAAGTGGTAGCATGTCTTCAAGTTTACATTGCGACTTTTATATTATGAAAGAGCAAGTTTGTTTGTGTTGTTGTGCGTGGGTATGCAAGATGAGATGTTATGAAGTCGCTTCAATGGTTGATATTGTCAAGGGTAATACGCACGTCTAAACACATCTTCCTTGGACTTCTCTAGTGCCGCCATTAAAATTATATCACTTGGTAGCCCTAAAATTTTACTTTTAGGCACCCCCACTTTGACATCCTGCTTAAACCCCCCTTGAAATCAACCTGTCGACACGCTTATAATAGACCTGTCGGTACCGCCACAAATCAACCTTCCAGCACCCCCACAAATTAACCTTCCAGCACCCCCACAAATCAACCTTCCAGCACCCTCACAAATTAACCTTCCAGCACCCCCACAAATCAACCTTCCAGCACCCCCACAAATCAACCTTCCAGCACCCCCACAAATCAACTTTCCAGCACCCCCCACATATCAACCTTCCAGCACCCCCACAAATCAACCTTCCAGCACCCTCACAAATTAACCTTCCAGCACCCCCACAAATCAACCTTCCAGCACCCCCACAAATCAACCTTCCAGCACCCCCACAAATCAACTTTCCAGCACCCCCACATATCAACCTTCCAGCACCCCCACAAATCAACCTTCCAGCACCCTCACAAATTAACCTTCCAGCACCCCCACAAATCAACCTTCCAGCACCCCCACAAATCAACCTTCCAGCACCCCCACAAATCAACTTTCCAGCACCCCCACATATCAACCTTCCAGCACCCCCACAAATCAACCTTCCAGCACCCCCACGAATCAACCTTCCAGCACCCCCACAAATCAACCTTCCACCACCCCCACAAATCAACCTTCCAGCACCCCGACAAATCAACTTTCCAGCACCCCCACAAATCAACCTTCCAGCACCCCCACAAATCAATTTTCCAGCACCCACACAAATCAACTTTCCAGCACCTCCACAAATCAACCTTCCAGCACCCCCACAAATCAACTTTCCAGCACCCCCACAAATCAACCTTTAATTACCTTACAAATTAACCTTTAATGACCCTACAAATTAACCTTTAATGACCCTACAAAGTAACCTTTAATTACCTTACAAATTAACCTTTCAGTACCTATAAAAATTAACCTTTCAGCACCGCACCCCCACAAATCGACTTTCCAGCACCCCCGCAAATAAACTTTTCAGCACCCCCACAAATCAACTTTCCAGCACTCATACAAATCAACATTTCAGCCCCCCTACGAATTAACCTTTAAGCACCTTTACAAGTCATCCTTAAAATACCCGTACTAATCATCCTTAAAGCACCCCAACAAATCATCCTTAAAGCTCCCTTACAAAATTAACCTTTCAACACCCCCACAAATTAACCTTTCAGCACCCCCACAAATTAAACTTTCAGCACCCTTACCAATTAACATTCCAGTACCCCCACAAATCAGCTTTCAAGCACCCCCACAAATCAAATTTTCAGCACCCCCACAAATCAACTTTCCAGCACCCATACAAAATAAACATTTCAGCACCCCCACAAATCAACTTTCCAGCACCCATACAAAATAAACATTTCAGCACCCCTACAAATTAACCTTTAAGCACCCTTTCAAATCATCTTTAAAACACCCCTACAAATCATCCTTAAAGCACCCCTACAAATCATCCTTAAAGCACCCCTACAATTCATCCTTAAAGCACCCCTACAAATTATCCTTAAAGCACCCCTACAAATCATCCTTAAAGCACCCCTACAAATCATCCTTAAAGCACCCCTACAAATCATCCTTAAAGCACCCCTACAATTCATCCTTAAAGCACCCCTACAAATCATCCTTAAAGCACCCCTACAAATCATCCTTAAAGCACCCCTACAAAACATCCTTAAAGCACCCCTACAAATCATCCTTAAAGCACCCCTACAAATCATCCTTAAAGCACCCCTACAAATCATCCTATCAGGACCCCTACAGATTAACCTCTGACCACCTTTATCCCGACACCACCCTCCAATACCACCCTTCCGAATCAACCTGTCGGCACATTTTCACTATAACACTTGAGTACCTGCCCTTCCCGTCCCACCCCGCTCCCCCCTTCCCCCAAAAAACTATTACCTGTTTGTCTACCTTACAGTTACAGCCCAGGCAGGAGGGCTCACTCTTACTGTGAGCACCACCACTAGAGGCTGGGGCACACGAGCGACTCCTGCAGTGTCACAGACGTGTGGTGACCATTAACTCTAGTGTGGATTCATTCCTGTTTTTTTTTAAAACTATATCTGCGTGATTTCTTCTCATTCTGTGAAACTGTCGGACCAAAGTGCTAATAGGTCGTGTGATGCTCTTATTTCGGTGTTACTTCGCAGACGGATTGGTATTTTTATTGAGTACGGAGTGTGATGAAAACTTACAAACATGAAGTGTAAACAAGCGATCTTTATAATAATCTCGCCTTAGTCACTCAATACCTATGTCTAAACTACTCACTCAAATGTCATGGTCTAAAATACTTACTAAAATGTTATGGTCTAAATTACCTACTCAAATTTCATGGTTTAAATTAATCACTTAAATGTCATGGTCTAAATTACTCACTCAAATTTCATGGTCTAAATTACTCACTCAAATGTCATGGTCTTAATTTAATCACTCAAATGTCATGGTCTAAATTACTCAGACAAATTTCTGGGTATTGAATAGTTCACTTAGTTAAAAGTCTAAATTTCTCAGTCAAATGTCCTTGTCATAAATTATTTAGTGAAATGGCCCCTAGTCGTTCAGTTGTCCGTAGTCATGGGATGGTCCTTATTTCTTTAATTGTCCGTAGTCATGGGATGGTCCTTATTTCTTTAATTGTCCGCAGTCATGGGATGGTCCATAGTCTTTAAGTTGTCCGCAGTTTTGATATAGTTTTTTTTTAATATTCCTTGAATAAATCGTTAGTAATTGAAAAGAGTTCAGTCCCGGAAGGTTCCGTGGTAGTGTAAAGGGTATTCAATAAGACTAGGACACTATAGCGGGACAATTGCAAAGAGTTCAGTCCCGGAAGGTTCCGTGGTATTGTAAAGGGTATTCAATAAGACTAGGACACTATAGCGGGACAATTGCAAAGAGTTCAGTCCCGGAAGGTTCCGTGGTATTGTAAAGGGTATTCAATAAGACTAGGACACTATAGCGGGACAATTGCAAAGAGTTCAGTCCCGGAAGGTTCCGTGGTATTGTAAAGGGTATTCAATAAGACTAGGACACTATAGCGGGACAATTGCAAAGAGTTCAGTCCCGGAAGGTTCCGTGGTATTGTAAAGGGTATTCAATAAGACTAGGACACTATAGCGGGACAATTGCAAAGGCAGAAAATCCTTGTTTAGACACCGTGGTCACAGTGTCAATATTCGAATGTCTCCCTTTTAGCGATGAAAGCCGTTGTGTGTTGCTGTTGAATGCCGTTGTGTGTTGCTGTTGAATGCCGTTGTGTGTTCCTGTTGAATGCCGTTGTGTGTTGCCGTTGAATGCCGTTGTTTTTATTTTTTTATTTTGTTGTTGTTTAAAATCGGACGCCGAGATTTGAAGACGATCAACATGTAACGAGTTTATTGTGGTCATTTTGATCAAACTATTGTACTAACACGGCAGTGTCATGGATGGGGCACATTATTTGAATTCTTCGTGCTGAAAATTTTAATAGTTTGGATTTTTAGCGGTCATTAACAATTACTTATTATATTAAATATTGGAATGCAGACAAGTGGAGATTTTAATTTAAAAAAACAGTGTGGTTCCCATGATTGGAGGCAAAGCGATTTCCCTCCCTCCTGCCCTCAATGGCGGTGACGCCCCTGAATTGACGGTTCCCCATTACCGTTCTGACGTGCTTGTGTGTCTGTGTCTGGCGTGCTTGTGTCTATGTCTGACGTGCTTGTGTCTATGTCTGACGTACGTCTCGGGTAAAGCTCTTTACCGACGACTCTCGGGGACAGCTGGTAATAATAATAGCTCCATTGATTCCCCCTTACCCCCCCCCCACACACACACACACATCTCTGCCTGTCGTATTGATGTCAGAGCTTATGATGAAATTCTTCCTCATTTGGTCGCTGGAGGAATTATTAAAGGAAATATTTGAAAGATGGCTGGGCTGTCTGCCTTCAATAATTGGACAACTGGGGTGTTAAACGCCTGGGTTGTCTGCCTTCAATAATTGGACAACTGAGGTGTTAAACGGCTGGGTTGTCTGCCTTCAATAATTGGACAACTGAGGTGTTAAACGGCTGGGTTGTCTGCCTTCAATAATTGGACAACTGGGGTGTTAAACGGCTGGGTTGTCTGCCTTCAATAATTGGACAACTGAGGTGTTAAACGGCTGGGTTGTCTGCCTTCAATAATTGGACAACTGAGGTGTTAAACGGCTGGGTTGTCTGCCTTCAATAATTGGACAACTGGGGTGTTAAGCGGCTCATATCTCACTTGTAATGATTGAATGGGGAATGGGGACATTATGGCCCCTATCTCACCAGTTATGAGCGTATGAGGACATGATGGTCCATATCTCACTTGTAATGATTGAATGGGGACATTATGGCCCCTATCTCACCAGTTATGAGCGTACGAGGACAAGATGGTCCATATCTCACTAGTAATGAGCATATGAGGACATGAAGGTCCATATCTCACTAGTAATGAGCATATGAGGAGGTAATGATCGCCAATGTCTCGCCAGCAATACATGAAGGACATTATGACCCTTATCTCACCAGTAATGAGTGTATGAGAATATTAGGTCCATATATCATCTGTAATGCATTGATCGTGGGCCACTACTGTTCAGAACTACCTCCTACACTTACTCTACAAAACAAATGACTGAATGTCTTATATTGACTCAATGCTCTACAACTCTACAATGACGTGGTTGAATACAACAGCCAGTGTTTGTTGATGACGCAGTACACTGTCCGTAAATTTCAATGGAATGAAGGGACCGAAATATCAACAAAAAGTGTTGTTCTAAACACCGACCACCCAGTAGCCTGGCACCAGACTCTGGTGACAAGTAGCCCTTGAATGGCCCACACAAAAAGTCCACAAGGGCCCGTGAGTTTTAAATTGATCGGAAGACGAGTTGAAATCAAGAAATATTGACATTTACCACGACGTGGTACCGGATATCACAAGATTAGCTCTGGCCAGTGTTAACCTTTCATTCGGCATGGCATTTGGCTGAAAGCGATACCTGCTCACCTGAGGCGGGGATTGTATGGAGGCGGGAGAAATGGGAATAGATGTTGACGGCAGTCGTTAGAACAAAACAGCAGATTGAATGTCATGTAAACGTTGTTTTTAAGAAACAGTGCGATTGTTTAAGCTGCGCCTGCGTGGCGTTAACATTCACTGTTCACAAAAACTTAGTTAGACAGGATACTCGAGAATATTAATTTGTATCCAATTTAGGAGTACTGATTTTTTGTGAATTCTGGAACTTATATTAGTAATTAGTGCGCTATCACGATGCGCAAAAAGAGCGCGTTATTTTTTTATTTTTTTTTGTACAACACAAAGTAATTATTTTATTTTTTATTACTTTTGCTACTAAGCTGTTCTTTTTGAACTGCTAACAAGAAGACTTTTAGAACCGCTAAAGTCTTGATTACTTGAACCTTAGAGTTTATCGTGTGATCAATGTGACAACATGTATGAGTAGAAGAAAGTCTATAGTTGTAGAAGAAAGTCTATAGTTGTAGAAGAATGTCTATAGTTGCTTTCCTATCGTGTAATCAATGTGAAAAATTGGAGTAGAAGAAAGTTTGTAGTAGAAGAAGAAAGTCTTTAGTTGCGCTCCTATCGTGTAATCAATGTGACATGTAGTAGAAGAAGAAAGTCTTTAGTTGCACTCCTATCGTGTAATCAATGTGACATGTTGGAGTAGAAGAAAGTCTGTAGTTGCTCTCTCCTATCGTGTAATCAATGTGACATGTAGTAGTAGAAGAAAGTCTGTAGTTGCTCTCTCCTATCGTGTAATCAATGTGACATGTAGTAGTAGAAGAAAGTCTGTAGTTGCTCTCCTATCGTGTAATCAATGTGACATGTAGTAGTAGAAGAAAGTCTGTAGTTGCTCTCCTATCGTGTAATCAATGTGACATGTAGTAGTAGAAGAAAGTCTGTAGTTGCTCTCATATCGTGTAATCAATGTGACATGTTGGAGTAGAAGAAAGTCTGTAGTTGTAGGAGAAAGTCTATAGTTGTAGAAGAAAGTCTGTAGTTGTAGAAGAAAGTCTATAGTTGTAGAAGAAAGTCTGTAGTTGTAGAAGAAAGTCTATAGTTGTAGAAGAAAGTCTGTAGTTGTAGAAGAAAGTCTATAGTTGTAGAAGAAAGTCTATAGTTGTAGAAGAAAGTCTGTAGTTGTAGAAGAAAGTCTATAGTTGTAGAAGAAAGTCTGTAGTTGTAGAAGAAAGTCTATAGTTGTAGAAGAAAGTCTGTAGTTGTAGAAGAAAGTCTATAGTTGTAGAAGAAAGTCTATAGTTGTAGAAGAAAGTCTATAGTTGTAGAAGAAAGTCTGTAGTTGTAGAAGAAAGTCTATAGTTGTAGAAGAAAGTCTGTAGTTGTAGAAGAAAGTCTATAGTTGTAGAAGAAAGTCTATAGTTGTAGAAGAAAGTCTATAGTTGTAGAAGAAAGTCTATAGTTGTAGAAGAAAGTCTATAGTTGTAGAAGAAAGTCTATAGTTGTAGAAGAAAGTCTATAGTTGTAGAAGAAAGTCTATAGTTGTAGAAGAAAGTCTGTAGTTGCTCTCATATCGTGTACTCAATGTGACATGTTGGAGTAGAAGAAAGTCTTAAGTTGCTCTATAAACCATCGTTAAATAAACCCAACTAAAAATTGTCTATCGATTACGGAGACTTGAATCTGTTAAATTGTGCTATTCAGGCTAGACCGTTAACTTGTGTGTGCCGTCATTTTGTGAGGCCTGACCGTTAACTAGTGTGTGACGTCATTTTGTGAGGCCCGACTGTTAACTTGTGTGTGTCGTCATTTTGTGTGGCCCGACGGTTAACTTGTGTCTGCCGTCAACTAGTAAGTATTGATTGACCTATCCATGTTAAGAAAACCCACCGTGAGTCGTCCTGCACGTGACATCTGTCACCAGCTGTCGGGAACACACTGCTAAAAGTTTTGTCTAGAGTCGAGTTGTCGGACCGCCAGGTGGATGTATGTTTTTTTTCTATCATATCATCATTGACTGCTACCATTATGTCTTTGGTGGATATCGTATCTTTGATGTTTGGTATATGAGTGGAGTCTAGGTGTTGTAGGTTCGTTCAATGCACCGTTCTTTCTTTGTAATCCACAGTGAACATAGCAGGTAGAAAAACAATTTCATTCTCTTCGTCCTAGCCAGAGGGTCCACCGTCAGAACCATACATCTACCATAATATTTACAGAATCTACCTTCATAGTATCATAGCCATAGTATCAAAATACACAGCCATAGTATCAAACAACACAGCCATAGTATCAAACAACACAGCCATAGTATCAAATAACACAGCCATAGTATCAAACAACACGTAGTATCAAACAACACAGCCATAGTATCAAACAACACAGCCATAGTATCAAACAACACAGCCATAGTATCAAACAACACAGCCATAGTATCAAACTACACAGCCATAGTATCAAACAACATTGCCATAGTATCAAACAACACAGCCATAGTATCAAACAAGACAGCCATAGTTTGACACATCTGATGACACACGGAGACTACGCCACAGTTTAACACCATACATCATGACACATGAGAGGGTCTTGTTAACATGACATGACATGTCTTAAACCCTTGACATTTTTGGGTCTTGTTAACATGACATGTCTTAAACCCTTGACAATTTTGGGTCTTGTTGTCATGACATGTCTTAAACCCTTGACATTTTTGTGTCTTGTTAACATGACATGTCTTAAACC
This sequence comes from Ampullaceana balthica, assembly GCA_944989445.1. Classification (NCBI taxonomy): domain Eukaryota; kingdom Metazoa; phylum Mollusca; class Gastropoda; family Lymnaeidae; genus Ampullaceana; species Ampullaceana balthica. The sequence goes on along the minus strand of CALYLW010000227.1, from coordinate 566,532 downwards.
CTTGACAATTTTGGGTCGTGTTAACATGACATGCCTTAAACCCTTGACATTTTTGGGTCTTGTTAACATGACATAATTTGTCTTAAACCCTTGACATTCTTGGGTCTTGTTGGTGTGGTACACATTTATTACATGTGTCGCTATAAGTATAAGCACTGGCCATTCTCAGATCTTGTTGGCGTGACATAGTGTGTTGTATTCTTTCTTGTCTTATACCTTTGCCATTTGCTTTGGGGTTGAAAATATTGTGTAAAGTCAAGCTAACTGGTATTTCTTGTGTAAAGTCAAGCTAACTGGTATTTCTTGTGTAAACTTAAGCTAACTGGTATTTCTTGTGTAAACTTAAGCTAACTGGTGTTTCTTGTGTAAATTTACGCTAACTGGTATTTCTTGTGTAAACTTAAGCTAACTGGTATTTCTTGTGTAAAGTCAAGCTAACTGGTATTTCTTGTGTAAACTTAAGCTAACTGGTATTTCTTGTGTAAACTTAAGCTAACTGGTATTTCTTGTGTAAAGTCAAGCTAACTGGTATTTCTTGTGTAAAATGTGATTAGTTGCTGGTAGGCAGAAAGTAAAATAATAAATGGGATGGTGTGTTCTTATGCTATTTTAAAGTTCACACTTGTAATACCATTATATAGGAAGATTTTTGAAGCATTGAAAATGACTTACTATTCCCACTGGACGGGCGTGTAAATAGGATGATGTGGTTTGACCATGATTGTGACTTAATGTGATTACTGTAAAACAAGAGATGCTGTGCCATAAAGTATCGGTTTGGTTCAAATCTTGATGGCCTTGGGGTGAAAGAAGGTCGCCTGCCCGCTAGACATTTGACCACTTGGCGGTCATGAAGACCGGTGCGATGACGTCATCGTCCTACAGTGCCGAGTATTACCACTTCTCAGTGCTACTGTCACCGTCAAGGTAAACCAACAGGCTGGCCCTGAACAACCAGGTGCTCCTGTTTCATGCTTGTCTCTAAACCAATGCCAACCTGACATTAGCATGTTCCCTGTCATATACAACTACCAATAGTGTCATTAATGAATGACAACCTGTAGTCAGCCTGTTCCCTGTCATATGCAACTACCAGCAGTGTCATTAACAAACGCCAATTGGTCCTCTGTCTATTAATTCACATACAACTTTCAATAGTGTCTAACATAATCAACCTGTCATTACTGCACTCACAGTCAAAATCATCAGTTGATTGTGTTGTCATTGAAACACTGGGTCCAACACAAACATGAGCACCTAGGCTGGTGTTATCTGGTCTTCTCAATTGTCAGCAATTACAACACTGGGGACAAAGTACAACACTGGGGACCAAATTACAACACTGGGGACCAAATTACAACACTGGGGACCAAATTACAACACTGGGGACCAAATTACAACACTGGGGAACAAATTACAAAACTGTTGACCAAATTACAACACTGGGGAACAAATTACAACACTGGGGAACAGATTACAACACTGGGGAACAAATTACAACACTGTTGAACAAATTACAACACTGGGGACCAAATTACAACACGGGGGAACAAATTACAAAACTGTTGACCAAATTACAACACTGGGGAACAAATTACAACACTGGGGAACAGATTACAACACTGGGGAACAGATTACAACACTGGGGAACAAATTACAACACTGGGGAACAGATTACAACACAGGGGAACAAATTACAACACTGTTGAACAAATTACAACACTGGGGAACAAATTACAACACTGGGGACCAAATTACAACACTGTTGAACAAATTACAACACTGGGGACCAAATTACAACACTGGGGACCAAATTACAACACTGTTGAACAAATTACAACACTGTTGAACACATTACAACACTGGGGAACAAATTACAACACTGGGGACCAAATTGCAACACCGGGGACCAAATTACAACACTGGGGACCAAATTACAACACTGGGGACCAAATTACAACACTAGAGAACAAATTACAACACTAGAGAACAAATTACAATACTGGGGGACCAAATTACAACACTGGGTGACCAAAAGTCAACACTGGGGAACAAATTACAACACTGGGGAACAAATTACAACACTGGGGAACAAATTACAACACTGGGGAACAAATTACAACACTGGGGAACATATTACAACACTGGGGAACAAATTACAACACTAGAGAACAAATTACAACACTAGAGAACAAATTACAACACTGTTGAACAAATTACAACACTGTTGAACAAATTACAACACGGGGGACCAAATTACAACACTGGGGACCAAATTACAACACGGGGGACCAAATTACAACACGGGGGACCAAATTACAACACTAGGGACCAAATTACAACACTGGGGACCAAATTACAACACTGGGGAACAAATTACAACACTGGGGACCAAATTACAACACTGTTGAACAAATTACAACACTGTTGAACAAATTACAACACGGGGGACCAAATTACAACACTGGGGACCAAATTACAACACGGGGGACCAAATTACAACACGGGGGACCAAATTACAACACTGGGGACCAAATTACAACACTGGGGACCAAATTACAACACTGGGGACCAAATTACAACACTGGGGACCAAATTACAACACTGGGGAACAAATTACAACACTGGGGACCAAATTACAACACTGGGGACCAAATTACAACACTGGGGACCAAATTACAACACTGGGGACCAAATTACAACACTGGGGAACAAATTACAACACTGGGGACCAAATTACAACACTGGGGACCAAATTACAACACTGGGGAACAAATTACAACACTGGGGAACAAATTACAACACTGGGGGACCAAATTACAACACGGGGTACCAAATTACAACACTGGGGACCAAATTACAACACTGGGGACCAAATTACAACACTGGGGACCAACTTACAACACTGGGGACCTGCCATACAGCCATGGACGTTAGAGGATTAAGGCTTCTCTTGTTGCCTATGACAGCTACTTACCAGCTACATGTACTTGGATGACGTCTTATCTGTCATGGACAGCAGACAAGAGTAACTCCATTACTTAAATTACTTAACCTAGAAACACAAGAGAACAAAGAGCAAAGTCGTAAAAATACATTAAGTACATTATTCAATTCTAACTTGGAAATACAACGCAACTGCAATGCAATACAACAGACATAGCGATAAAAACACTTTTCTTATTCCATTCTAAGAACAAACACATACATATCCAGGTTCTTCCTATCATTGAAAAGCCAGGAAACCAACACACTTTAATCATTCAAAACTCTAATAAAAATGCAAGACTAGGCATAAACCATGGATAAGCATAAGATGCTAAAACCTTCTGTACAGAGGGAGCATCTGTAATCTATAAGATAAGATAGTCAGTATATTTTCTTCCATTCCTACTTTATGAAATGCCTCTTACAATGAAATCTGAGCCAGGTTTAGCTTTTTAAATTTAAAAAAAAACAGCCAGGTCTTTCAGAATTTATCAGAAGAAAGGGGTGTTAAATTCCCATTTTCTATTATGTTTTACAGCTTTATTTATTTTAAATATTATCTCCCACCATGGCTAGTCTGTTTTCTATAATTTATTTGATTTATGTAATTCGGTTAAAATTGATACAAAACTTGTGACTAAAATATGTCCAAATAGATTATTTCTTCCGAATGTGTTTGTAAGGTCTAACTAATGCTCAGCAACTGTTGTTGTCCAGGTCTGTAACTGACCCTACCTGGAAGGATTTGACTGATATTCTCTTCTTCTGTGTTGTCTCAGCTCCGCATAATGACACTAGGTACACTGAGTTATTGGAGCTTTGTCAGCTTCTTTACCATTACACATTTCTTTAACCAACCATTCCTTATTCTTGTTTCAAAGAATCTGTTTGTATGTGTTCTTAATTGGTAAAACCTAGGAAAGGCTGCCCCATGAAAATTGATTGTAAAATAATAAAGTTATTATTACAACACTGGGGACCAAATTACACTGATCCCTCTGATATTGACTGCACTGTCCAATTGATTCAGGAATGCATTGGTGAGGTAAATTCTTGGATGACTTTCAGCAAGCTCAAGCTGAATGATGACAAGACTGAATCATTTCTATTTTGCAACAATAAATCACGCAGTATTTTGTCTCTTCCAAATTCTATTAAGGAAGCTAGTTCTGATATACTGTTCGCAACATCAACTAGGAATCTTGGCTACATTATTTCTGACAAAATGTCTACCAACAACTTCATCAATCACATTTGTTGCTCTGCCTACACTGCTATCTGTCAGATCAGCTCAATCAGTCAATGCCTAACAGTTACTGCAACAACAACTCTAGTCTAAAAACTCTTGTTCTAGCTCGTATTGATTATTGCAATTCTCTTCTGTCAGGTGCGCCAAAACAATGCATTGAAAGACTACAGAAAGTTCAAAATTCAGCTGCCAGACTCGTTCTTAAGGCAAAAAAACATGACCTTGTTACTCCGCTACTTTATTCACTTCATTGGCTACCTATACAAGCCCGAATTGATTACAAACTGGCTGTTCTCTGTCACAACTTCTTTTCTGACTCATACCCTTCCTATCTTACTGAACTTCTATCGGTCTACTCACCTACTCGCTCTTCTGCAGACACACGCATTCTGTCTGTTCCTAAGACACACACTCAAACATTTGGCGAAAAGATCTTTCTCTTTTTGTGCAGCCAAACAATGGAATTCTCTACCATTACACATCCGTAGTATCCCAACTACCAATGCCTTCAAGACTGCACTTAAGACGCATCTTTTCAAAATGTATTTTCAAAATTAATGAAACAACATTTCTTTTAATGATTAACGTAGCTTATGTGTAACGTTCTCTCATTTATGTGGTTTTTATGATATGAATGTTTATTTAATACTTATATGTATGTTATTATCTTCATGTAAAGCGCTGTGAGCCCAGTTCCTTACTGGGATACAGTGGTATATAAATTATGAATTTATTATTACATGTAGTTAAAAAAAAAGTTCATAAGCTAAAAAATAATTTTTAAGGAAAGAACTTTTAAGGGAGAGAAAAATGTCATTTAAATTGAATACAATTTTTTTTTCTGTTAATTATGTTTTTTTTAAAATTATTTACAATAATTAGTCATAAATTTTAACTAGTAAATGTTGACTTTACTTTAGGAATTTCTTTGCTCTGTTACGCTAATGCATATATATATATATATATATATATATTTTAATATAATAAATAATAAATTGATAATTTATATAGTGCTTGGACAAAGACCAATCACAAGCCCATGTGGTTGCAGACAAATTTTTACATGCAAGAGTGTGAAATATTGTAACCTGCCTTAAATAAAAGCATTCTTTCTAAATCTTTTTTCTAATCAAAATAATAAAAATAGATCATCTAAAAGAAATGATAGAGACCTTGTCCCATATCCAACAAATTACACACATAAATTATCAAAATCCCCTGATCTTGTCTTGAATTCAACAAATTTATTCACAGAAATCCCCTGATTTAATGAGTAGATTTATTGTAATCTTTCTCTACCACGCTTACATGCTTGACATGTACCACATTCGCATTCGTGCACTCACACCCAGGCTCACCTCTACGTTGACTTATATGTTGTATTTTATTTCCTCCAGGTTACTGGACAAGTTGCTGGTGGTGTGTCCAAATGTTGATTACTGTGAGGAGGTTCTCACCAGATGCGAGCTGGAAGCACATTTACTGCACAGGTAATATTTTGGGGTTGTCATAGCAACAGACAATAACATGGACCATAATTTCAGTATACAGATTCCCGCAATTCAACCAATAACCCAAAAAAGGACTGACTCAGTACACACAAACAACAAGGACTGACTCAGTACACACAAACTATCTGAACTGATCTTATCTAATATTAAATCCTCCTATCCTCAACTCCAGACAAGTTCTCCCATTGCCATCAGAAGGTTAGGGTAATGTCCCTTGAGGCCTGCACTTTCAGTTATTCATTCCCACCCCTTCCAATCTTCCAGTCCTCATCTTCACACATACTTGTATTATCTCCCCCTGTGATTGCCAGAGTATTCCCCCCAGACAGTTATCTCCCATTGATTTCAAATTAAGGAAGGCCAGTCTGAGTTCCTTGTTGTGGCCAGTCTGAGTTCCTTGTTGTGTCTCGCATTTTAAATATTCTAGAAGGAGGCAGGTGTGGCCCTGGGGTTCAGTGTGGAGAGTAGGTGGGAAACAATAATTGGGTTACCCCCGAGGCCCTTGTAAACCAGCGGCTCTAATAAACTGGTGTCACTTTGTCATTTCAGATGTCGGGGTGCCGTAACAAGATGCATCAAGTCCAGTTTGGGGTGTTCGTTTCAAGGACCACGCAGCGCGCTCCAGTCTCACTTGTGGGAATGTCCCTACAGGGACCAGAATGCTGGTAACCTTCACATTTTTAAGTCCGATAGCTGGGAAACTATTTATTAGCTGGGAAACTATTTATAATAACTTGCCAATGGATTCAATAAACAAACATACTAAATTTATCCTTACTATCAGTGATGCTAAGAAGTATTTTCTATTTAAAACATTATTTGAAGTTTGAGATTTTGATTTCTGATGATAACTATTGCTCAAATGTAGTTGGCCTTGAGGTGGGATGACAACATTTACATTATTGTTTAGTCTATCTGTGGGCCTTGAGGTGGGATGACAACATTGACATTATTGTCTAGTCTATCTGTGGGCAATGTTCCCTTTAAGCTGCGCGGGTGCGCGGCCGCGCAGATATTTGACAGACGCCGCGCAGCAGTTTGGAAATACCGCGCAGCAAATTTGATAAAATATTGCACAAAATATTTTATGACTTTGCACGCGGACCAACGAACCTTAGAGGGAACATTGTCTGTGGGCCTTGAGGTGGGATGACAATATTTACATTATTGTCTAGTCTATCTGTGGGCCTTGAGGTGGGATGACAACATTAACATTATTGTCTAGTCTATCTGTGGGCCTTGAGGTGGGATGACAACATTGACATTATTGTCTAGTCTATCTGTTGGCCTTGAGGTGGGATGACAACATTGACATTATTGTCTAGTCTATCTGTGGGCCTTGAAAAAGTTGAGTTTGAATTCATGCAACTTTGGATTAATCCTGGGGGCGTGGGGGGAAAACGACCTTCTCCCTTCAAGTTGGAATTTATTCGTACAATTCTTATATTCATTGTTTCACAAACATCTCATGTTAGTTGTTTGTTAAAAGCTCATATTTTTTTGTTTCATTTACATCTCAAGTTCAATTTTTCACAAAGATCTCAGTTTTTTTTTGGGGGTGGGGAGTTTTGTTGTTTTTTTTTGGTCAACAATTTAAAATATGAAATTACATCAGATTTGCGGGGACAGAACTGAATTAATCCTTACCTACCTCACAACCAAGGAGAATTCAGTTTATGAACTTTCCAGATTGTTTATTAACTTGTCAACCTGCGTTGTTTCAGGCAAAAACCCAGTTACTGAAGGAGAAGTTTCAACAATTGAAGTACAGAGGAAGGAAGGAGAAAACTTGGGGATAGCAGTTGTTGGGGGATGTGATACTCCCCTGGTGAGTTGATCATTGAGTTATGTTGAGTTGTTCAGACCAGAGACTTTTTTGTTAATATCACCTTTTAAAATGGAATGTTAAAATAAAAATAAAATTTACACAGACTAAATAAGTGGCACTTTGTGTTGCTTCAAGCTATAAAATTGATCAAAGAAGAGTTGCCTACCCTGCCCAAAAGATCCAAGAGTACCTGACCTTGCTCTGGTCTATTTATTGCTGGTAGTTTTGAGAAGCTATTTAAGGTTGAGTTCTTGTAAAGATTGTTGTGCTTTGTTTTTTTTACGTTACAACTGCAGCTTTATTTTGTTGTAGGTTTGCACTGTAATACAAGAGGTGTTTGCTGATGGGGCTGTGTCACATGATGGGAGGCTGATGGCTGGAGATCAAATCCTTGAGGTAAGACAGCCAGACGGGATAGCGCATGGGTCGGTGACCTTGACGGCTTTAGCTTAGGCTTGGGAATGTCAGGTGGTGACGTGGCTCTTAAGACAGCCAGACGGTACAGCGCATGGATCGATGACCTTGACGGCCTTAGCTTAGGCTTAGAAATGTCAGGTTGTGACGTGGCTCATCGGGCCATCAATTTAGTTCCATCCATCTATCCAACTATCTCTGTGGCGCTACAGTCCATGTAGGGCTTGGGCCTGCCTCACCACCTCCTTCCACTCAGTCCTAACCAATGCCTTTCTTCTCCAACACTGGATGTCCAGTTGTAGACGTGTCTCTACATCATCCATCAATCTAAGCCTAGGTCTTCCCTTGAGCCGTTTTCCTCTGGGGTTGTACCCTCTTTACTCCTCTGTCTTAGTGCCCTGCCCAGCGCAGTCTGCCCTTTTATATTTCCGCAACTATCGTGGGATCCTGGTATAGACTGTACAGTTCATAGTTGGTTCATATTCTCCATCCGTATTCATCCTTTGTTGGTCCATAGAGCATCCTGAGAGCATCAATTTAGTTCAGCTCATTATATTGGCCTGACATTCCCCTATACAACACATGGGTCATTTACAATCAAGAACTGTTGCTAAATGCTACTAGAAATATCATTTAGACGTGTTTTCATATCTTCTTCACCTTTCATTGGGAAAATCTTTTAAAACTTTTTATTTGGTTTAATCAGGTCAATGGCGACGACCTAACTCAGGCCACTCATCATCAAGCTGTAGCCATCTTGGCCCAATTTTTCCCCGTCTGCCGTCTCACAGTTTACAGAGAGAGAGCCGAGGAGAGCAGACCCATCGAGAAGGAAGGTGAGAGTCTGTGGTGTGGCTGGTGTTGGTGGGGAAACATTCAATAAACATCTAAAAATATGGAAATAATATTTGACTCCTCTAAAGAAGAAGGGTTCAAGTTTGATCATTGCATGACTGCACTCAGCTTCTTACATTATCCCAATCAATTTCGCTTGTTTCCTTAAATAAAAAATGCTGTTTTTCGTGTTGCAGAAATACTCAAGATCACACTATGCAAGTTAAAGGGCAGACAACTTGGTATCAAATTAGTTGGCAAAAGGTGATTTAAAAACAAATTTTATATATATATATTATATATATATATAACATATAAGGTTGGGAAAAAAATGTCTCAATTATTTTGATTTTTTAAATTCATAATTTATTTCATTTCATTAGAATAAGTTTAAGATTTACATTAATCTTTTGTTAAATAAAATAAAAATTGATTTTAACTGCACTGTTAATAAATAGCTTACATTCTAGCCGGTTGTTGCCTCATGAGGGCATTGGATACTGGAATTACATACTAGCTGGTGTTGCTCATGAGGGCATGGATACTGGAATTACATCTAGCTGGTTGTTGCCTCATGAGGGCACTGGATACTGGAATTACATTCTAGCTGGTTGTTGCCTCATGAGGGCACTGGATACTGGAATTACATTCTAGCTGGTTGTTGCCTCATGAGGGCACTGGATACTGGAATTACATTCTAGCTGGTTGTTGCCTCATGAGGGCACTGGATACTGGAATTACATTCTAGCTGGTTGTTGCTCATGAGGGCACTGGATACTGGAATTACATTCTAGCTGGTTGTTGCCTCATGAGGGCACTGGATACTGCAGCTGATACCCTGTTATAACATGATCAGACTCACTGTAACTATTATGTTTGTCAAATAAACTCTCCATTCTTTGAACTTTCAGAAATGGCCCTGGGGTGTACATCCTGACTTTAGTAAGTACTGTTTTCATGGTATTGTTCTAATGAGACAATTGATTGGATGATATCTACAAATGATATTTCCTAAGCAATCTCACTTTACAAAAATTATAGCATGTTATATTGTTTTCCTTTTAATACATAATGTTCCCATAATTTTGAGATGTGTAGGATTTAGGGGCCGTCCATAAATGATTTTTCACTCACTCATCACGAAAACTTAGAACCCCCCTCCAATATGACATCACAAAGCTTTGCGCTCCGCCCCCCTAACAGCTGTATTTTCTATTTGAAAAAGAGCATGTTTCAAATCACTTTTTTTTTACATTTAAGTATGTATTTAGTGTGAGGTTGCATTCTAATATCGTAATACACGTGAAGCCATGTAAAACGTCATAAATAAATTGTAAGAAATCAAATATTTAAGGGGAACTTATATTTAAAGTTTTGCGTTTTTGATGTGACATCACATTTCTCAAACACCCCCGCCCTTCCCCTCGTCACACATCGTCACAAATGTGTGGACCCCCTCCCCCCCCCCTCGGTGCGTGACGTCATTTAAGTACAGCCCCTTATGTTAAAAATAACTTAAAGATGCATAGATTTTATATTATTCCTTCAGTAATATTAATTGAACTGTTGAATTATCTGCTTGCATTGCCTATTAACTGTAAAATGTTTGAAAGAAATCAGGCCTGCATTCAGTTTTATCTCCCTTGGCAGATCCCTGGCTCACTGGCAGCTTGCGATGGCAGGTTGAAGATGGATGACCGTGTCCTTGAAATCAACGGTCAAGATGTCTCCTACGGCACTCAGGAGCAAGCCGCCTCCATCATCATTGCCAGCCCGTCCAGGGTCCAGTTTGTTGTGGCCAGGAGGTCAAGGCCGCAGACGCCTGACATCATCAGGTCAGCAGCAGAGCACAGCAGATACGCAGCTTTCACTGATGACCATGAGAAGCCAATCTCTCCGCTGACCTACACTTGCAAGGAGAAGATTGTCACCATCAACAAAGTCAGTAGTTCCCCTGTCATTTATTTTGACATTGTCACCATCAACAAAGTCAGTAGTTCCCCTGTCATTTATTTTGACATTGTCACCATCAACAAAGTCAGTAGTTCCCCTGTCATTTATTTTGACATTGTCACCATCAACAAAGTCAGTAGTTCCCCTGTCATTTATTTTGACATTGTCACCATCAACAAAGTCAGTAGTTCCCCTGACATTTATTTTGACATTGTCACCATCAACAAAGTCAGTAGTTCCCCTGTCATTTATTTTGACATTGTCACCATCAACAAAGTCAGTAGTTCCCCTGACATTTATTTTGACATTGTCACCATCAACAAAGTCAGTAGTTCCCCTGTCATTTATTTTGACATTGTCACCATCAACAAAGTCAGTAGTTCCCCTGTCATTTATTTTGACATTGTCACCATCAACAAAGTCAGTAGTTCCCCTGACATTTATTTTGACATTGTCACCATCAACAAAGTCAGTAGTTCCCCTGACATTTATTTTGACATTGTCACCATCAACAAAGTCAGTAGTTCCCCTGTCATTTATTTTGACATTGTCACCATCAACAAAGTCAGTAGTTCCCCTGACATTTATTTTGACATTGTCACCATCAACAAAGTCAGTAGTTCCCCTGTCATTTATTTTGACATTGTCACCATCAACAAAGTCAGTAGTTCCCCTGACATTTATTTCTTCAAAACTCGTTCAATGCTTAATGATGTTCTTGTTTGAAATCTGTGAGTTAAATTTTACCAACTCTCCACTAGTGTCATTGAAAATAAAAAGAGAAACAAAAAATTATGTCAGGGAAATAAATATTCTCATGTTAACAATTCTGATTTTTTTTAAAGATAAAGTTGTTGTTTTTTAATGTATATATTTTATCACCTTACACAGTTTAATAAATTAGTTTACTTCCTAATGGTTCATAAAATGTTTTAGGAACAATGTTTAAGTATTGAATAATATGAAAGCCAAAAGTTTTTAAAAAATTAATTCAGCTCATTTGCCAACACAGTTTATTTGTTTGCTGAAGGGAATTTTTCTAATGTGTTGAAAATGTGTAAGCTCCCAGATGTTGATTGTGATCTGTAACCTCCCAGATGTTGATTGTGATCTGTAAGCTCACAGCTGTTGATTGTGATCTGTAAGCTCACAGCTGTTGATTGTGATCTGTAAGCTCCCAGCTGTTGATTGTGATCTGTAAGCTCACAGCTGTTGATTGTGATCTGTAAGCTAACAGCTGTTGATTGTGATCTGTAAGCTCACAGCTGTTGATTGTGATCTGTAAGCTCACAGCTGTTGATTGTGATCTGTAAGCTCCCAGATGTTGATTGTGATCTGTAAGCTAACAGCTGTTGATTGTGATCTGTAAGCTAACAGCTGTTGATTGTGATCTGTAAGCTCCCAGATGTTGATTGTGATCTGTAAGCTCACAGCTGTTGATTGTGATCTGTAAGCTCCCAGCTGTTGATTGTGATCTGTAAGCTAACAGCTGTTGATTGTGATCTGTAAGCTCCCAGATGTTGATTGTGATCTGTAAGCTCACAGCTGTTGATTGTGATCTGTAAGCTCACAGCTGTTGATTGTGATCTGTAAGCTAACAGCTGTTGATTGTGATCTGTAAGCTCCCAGATGTTGATTGTGATCTGTAAGCTCCCAGCTGTTGATTGTGATCTGTAAGCTCACAGCTGTTGATTGTGATCTGTAAGCTCCCAGCTGTTGATTGTGATCTTCCATTGCAGATGTCCTCCCTTCAAAGAATCAAGTAGACCAGACTTCAGCAGTGATTTCAACATTCTGTTACTATTTTTATTTCAGGACCCATCAGAGACACTGGGTGTGAGTATAGCTGGGGGCGTGGCTAGTCACCGTGGCGACACGCCTGTTTACATCACCAACATCAACCCTGATGGCTGTGTGGGACGTACCAATGTGCTCAAGGTAAGACAAACAAATCCTGTAACTGTGGTAGCGCCCTGGTCCTCAGATACACACTGAAGGTTTCACTCTACACCAGCTGGCCTCATCTCAATCATGTAATATAAACTTGTCTAATATAAGAGATGCCATGGTATCATGTTGTTTTTTTTATGTGTGCTAAGTTGGCCATTCACATTGTATGTGGTAAGTCAGCCATTCAAGTCATGTGTGGTAAGTCAGCCACTCAAGTCGTGTGTGCTAAGTCAGCCACTCAAGTCGTGTGTGCTGAGTCAGCCACTCAAGTCGTGTGTGCTAAGTCAGCCACTCAAGTCATGTGTGCTAAGTCAGCAACTCAAGTCATGTGTGCTAAGTCAGCCACTCAAGTCATGTGTGCTAAGTCAGCCATTCAAGTCGTATGTGCTAAGTCAGCCATTCAAGTGGTATGTGCTAAGTCAGCCATTCAAGTGGTATGTGCTATATCAGCCACTCAAGTCATGTGTGCTAAGTCAGCCACTCAAGTCATGTGTGCTAAGTCAGCCACTCAAGTCATGTGTGCTAAGTCAGCCATTCAAGTCGTATGTGCTAAGTCAGCCATTCAAGTTGTATGTGCTAAGTCAGCCATTCAAGTCGTATGTGCTATGTCAGCCATTCAAGTCGTATGTGCTATGTCAGCCATTCAAGTCGTATGTGCTAAGTCAGCCCCTCAAGTCATGTGTGCTAAGTCAGCCACTCAAGTCATGTGTGCTAAGTCAGCCACTCAAGTCGTATGTGCTAAGTCAGCCATTCAAGTCGTATGTGCTAAGTCAGCCATTCAAGTTGTATGTACTAAGTCAGCCATTCAAGTCGTATGTGCTAAGTCAGCCATTCAAGTCGTATGTGCTAAGTCAGCCATTAAAGTCGTACATGCTAAGTCAGCCATTAAAGTCGTACGTGCTAAGTCAGCCATTCAAGTCGTACGTGCTAAGTCAGCCATTCAAGTCGTATGTGCTAAATCAGCCATTCAAGTCGTACGTGCTAAGTCAGCCATTCAAGTCGTATGTGCTAAGTCAGCCTGTCAAGTCAAATGTTTTTGGTTCAACACACAGCTGCTGGCCTGAACCCAAACAAAATCCCCCACTGCACAGTTTAGCAGAACTAACAGGGGCCTTTTCACAAGGGGAGACTAACAGAGGCCTTTTCACAAGGGGAGACTAACAGGGGCCTTTTCACAAGGGGAGACTAACAGAGGCCTTTTCACAAGGGGAGACTAACAGAGGTATTTTCACAAGGGGAGACTAACAGAGGCCTTTTCACAAGGGGAGACTAACAGGGGCCTTTTCACCAAGTTAGACCAATAGAGGCAGACTCTTCAGAGAACCCCACCAGGTCGAGCGTCATGCACATTCGGCTGAAATAGAGAGAGATACTGTTCGAGTCTCTGTGATGGCCGTTACGGCTGTTCCTGAGTCTAGCCAGCTAAGATGGGTACATGACTTTAGTTGGGGTAAATAAAGGTGCTAGGCATTGTGCCACACAATGGCCTCAGTGCTTCACTTGGCCAACAGGCCAGCATTGTCTCTATGATCTACTTACAATATATGTAATAAAGAACGTAGGACAGAATAATATTATATATAGAAAGAGCTTCTGGAACGTATTGTTAAAACAAAAAGTGAGAGAAAAGATAATAAGGGGACCTGCTGGTTCGTCTAAGAGATAAGGTTAAAATTAATATAACAAAGAGCATTACATGTCTTTTTCGTTATCAACTTGTAATGCTACTTTTTTTCATCCACAGAAAGGAGACGTTCTCATGTCCATCAACTCCACAAGCCTTCTCAGTCTTACACACCTGGAGAGTGTCAAGCAGATCAGGCAAAACTCAGAGGTCAAGGTCCTGACACTTCGGGTCATTGACTCCAGGGAGACAACTCAGGGAGATCATAACTTTACTCCATCCTGGATCTACTGGCTACAGATGCCTCAGTAAGTCATTTATATAATCATCCTGGATCTACTGGCTACAGATGCCTCAGTAAGTCATTTATATAATCATACTGGATCTACTGGCTACAGATGCCTCAGTAAGTCATTTATATAATCATCCTGGATCTACTGGCTACAGATGCCTCATTTATTCATCTATCATCCTGCTTATTGTGATAGTAAAAGTTTTATTTTAAAATTATATAACATTTCACTAACTAACCACAATTCAAATCATTCAGTGTTATCTATAACATGTTCTTTAATTTGTCCTAGAATCATATCATAGACCATGTTGTTCTTCCACCAGAACTGTCCGGCTGATCAAATCGATCACACTGCTCAGGTCGCCGACTGGAAGTTTGGGATTCTCCATAGTGGGTGGAGCTGACTGTAGTCATGGCAACCTTCCGATTTTTGTCAAGTCGGTTGTCCCTGATACACCTGCTGCCAAAGATGGACGCCTTAAGTATTTTTTTTTATACTTCTATTAAAACAAATAAATTTTTAACTCATTCAGTCCTGAAGGGCTACTAAATTTTCTAGACAAATGGAAAGTAACTTTGTTAAACTTTTTTATTCCATTAGAAAAATGCGTTTCTTTTCTTAAAATATTGTTTTGTCTTTATAACATAAAATGATTAATGCATCATTTTATGAATTATGTTTAATAATAGTATAACATTCACTGCAAAAAAAACTTAATCACAAATGGATCGAAAGTGAAACAAGATAAAATCTCAGAGAATAACGCAATAAACGAAAGTCTCGAGGAAAGCGAGATTTTGATGCTATTCTAAACTAAAAATGCGAGAGTATGTCGCTATGCAAACTGGCGCATTTGGCCGCATCTGTACTGACTCGTCTAATACGCATTTAGACGCATCAGGGGCGAATGAGTTCATCTCTTTTGAATATATTTGAATGTATTAGGTTAACTCTTTTTCTCCGGAATTATTTTCCTCATTCTGACGGAATTATCTATTCTGGAAATTTGTCGCGGGCTACCATGCTATCTTAAAATGTGAATAACTTTTTTATTATTTAGCAGATAATGATATATTTGGTATTGAATTAAAGGGAAAAGAATGAAGTTTTCAGGCATCACAGACTCATAACTTTATTTTAATAAAATAATATGATTTTGTTTTAGTGAAAATAAAAAAAATAATTAAAAAACACCACATTTGTTTTACAAAACCTCTTTCAAAGTCACAAAAATTTAGATTTGTATCCAAAATGTAATAAAATGGTGTTTTATCTGAACTATATTCATATTTACACCAAACAGAATTAATTTCACATTAAAAAAAAACAAATGAAAAATTAGAGCTCAATATCCATGGTCACCTATACAGAAAAATAATTGGAAAATTGAAATGTTTACACTGGAACTGGAAGCTATACTGTGTGTTGCAACTAGAAATTATTTAAATTATATTTAAAATTGAACTTAATTTTAGTGAAAAAGTTTAGCAGCTTTCAAATTAGACTCTACATTGTCTAAATTATTATTTGTAGTAGAAATATTATCAGTTCATCCAGGCATTTGACAGGGGGGTGGTGGGGCTTGTTGTTTACCAACAGATGACCTGTCAACTTCATTGTCAATTTCACTAAAACTACTAGTACTAAGCGTATGATCCATCGGAAATTTAAAATTACTATGTAAATCATAATTAAAAAGAATACCTTTTTCTTGTTCATCATCGTAGTATTTAAAATAATATTAGATCGATTACCAGATGCATTGGTTGAATATCCACGTTTGTAAACAATCGTAAAAACGAAAATAAAAACAAGCCTTTCAAACGCTTCTTTTGTGGCGAAAATACATTCAAATAAAGAATTTCCGACTTTTTTATTCAAGGGAAATCATTCTAGATTACATTAAAACTAATTTTCGTTTAATAGTTAATGAAAGAAACGAAACAATTCAGTTTTAATAAATCAACGCTGGCATCGTTGCTACGTCTGAAACGTCCTTTTAAAATCAACGATGGTAGCGTTGTTCCGGAGAGAAAGAGTTAATGGACTTGTTTTACTTGACTCATCATTGAAACTCTTCAATATGTATACCTCTTAGATAAAATCTTTAACATTGACCTCTTAGGCTTAACTTTTAATGTTTATTTAGCTTGTTTGATTGCATGGCTGTCTGCTTGCTCCTGGCAATGAAAGATTAATTATTTTTTTCTCCCCAACCAGATGTGGAGATATTTTACTGACAGTCAACGAACACAGCCTGCGCACCATCAGCCACGCAGCAGCCGTGGAGGTCCTCAAACACGTGGACGGGGCTGTCAAGCTGTCTGTCGTCTCGTGGCCTGGGACGGTTGTTTGATGTTACCCAGCGGAGGCCTTGGATCTGTGCCCTATTTTAATTTAAGTCATGCCATTGATTCACCGATATGTTTTCTTCAGCTAATGATGTCATTTTATTCAAATTACACTTCACAAATACGTTGTTCAGAACTAAACCGGATGAAAAATCCTGAACTAGTCTGTGACGAAGTTGTGTTTTTTTGTTGTAAATCAACTTCAATTTAGAAATCAATTTCTAATAACCAGATTATGAGACATGGACTAGTTTCATTTTTGTAAATATTCATCATTTAAGAAGCATATTTACCAAGTCGAGAAAGTCAATGAGTTCATCAAACTTTTCCCATAACATCTAGTCTTTACCTGTTCAATAAAATAATCTTTAATTTTAAAGCAATGTGACAAACTTGAATATCTAGAGAAGAAACCTAGTCATTTTGTTGACTGCCGGCTGTTTTGTTGGATCAGGAGAATGAGCTACAGCTAACATGTGAAACTTGTTATGAACATTTTTCAATAACTAGTGATAATTAGAGATAGAGTTACAACTGAAATGTAAAAAGTTTGTTTTGAGATAGAGTTACAACTGAAATGTAAAAAGTTTGTTTTGAGATAGAGTTACAACTGAAATGTAAAAAGTTTGTTTTGAGATAGAGTTACAACTGAAATGTAAAAAGTTTGTTTTGAGATAGAGTTACAACTGAAATGTAAAAAGTTTGTTTTGAGATAGAGCTACAACTGAAATGTAAAAAGTTTGTTTTGAGATAGAGATACAACTGAAATGTAAAAAGTTTGTTTTGAGGTAGAGATACAACTGAAATGTAAAAAGTTTGTTTTGAGATAGAGATACAACTGAAATGTAAAAAGTTTGTTTTGAGATAGAGATACAACTGAAATGTAAAAAGTTTGTTTTGAGATAGAGTTACAACTGAAATGTAAAAAGTTTGTTTTGAAATAGAGATACAACTGAAATGTAAAAAGTTTGTTTTGAGATAGAGCTACAACTGAAATGTAAAAAGTTTGTTTTGAGATAGAGCTACAACTAATAATTGTTAAAGTCTGTTTTGGAGCTAAAGAACATACAATTAAAATGTTTTTTTTTAAAAAGTAAAAGCGAAAATGTATGAAAATTATTTAGAGATAAACAATAATCTAAAAAGCGTATTTTAAGATTGAATTACAAAAAACAACAAAAACACTTTGTGTTTTAAAAAATTGTATGTTTACAAAGAAAAATTGTTTTTAGATTGCATTTTTTTAAAATTAAAAAGTAAATAAAAAATTTATTACAGAAGTAGAGTTTTTAAAAATGTGAAAGGATAATTTTGATAAAGTCTTAACAAATAAAGTTTGCTCTAAACTGTTTAATAACATTACATTATTAGTCCTAAAAACAACAGATTTTGTGGTAGTCTATTTGCAGGTCTGGAAAAATAAATTGTGAAACTGGAGTTGGAACAACAATAACATTCATTTAGATAATGTCTTCACTTTGTTCAGTAAAAAAGGTCAGGTATAAATTATTTTAGAAAATTAATGCACACAATTTTATTGAAATTAATCAATTCAATTAATCAGTTCTTTGAATGGAACAGGGTAACAACAAAAAATTACTTGTGAAGTTTTAGAAATAAAGAGATGAGCATTTTAAGATAAAGCTTGAGCATTGTCCTATAAATAACTTGAAGTATTTTGTTGATTTGTCCACTCTGGTCCTCCAAGATTCAACCATGTCCAATATTATTGGAAACAGTATTATCCTGTAACCTAGTCATTATTTGCCTGTGCTGTGTGATGATGGTTGCAAGCTGTGGCACACGCACAAACAGTTTCTTTTCTTTACTCTGTATTACACATAGAGCATGAACTTGCACCTTATTCAATCAATACTTCACTAACTCACCTTGTCCATTGAACACTTGATTTCATCTCATTTTGTTAACGAACATTACATCCTAAGAATGGACTAGTTTTGCATTTAAATTATTTTTATCACTTGGTGGTTCAAAAAAAAACAATTACTTTCACTCTATAAACCATGAGTTAAAAATGTATTTTGTTTAATGACATGGATGACTCCAGGTGGCACAGTTTACATCCATCGACTGAAACTGTCCATAATAACCTTGACATAATTTGATTACCTTTTGTTCTCATCTTCACACGATGCCGTAACCCATGAAACTTCTTTCAGACTCATCTTCATTTCAACCTCTATCAGCATTAAAACTTTTCTGTTTCTTTTGTTGGTGATCTGAAAGGGAGTTGTTGATAAAGAACATCCACAAAAACTACACGTCTATTCTAACAACACCCACCCCAACCCACACACACTTTTACCATTCCCCCAGTTTGTTGTAGCCTAAGACAGTTTTAGACATTAGAAGTAAGCAGGAAGTTAAATAAGAGTTATAAAGATTTGACCTTGTAAGTGTGGTTTTATATATACTACATGTATTCATAAATGATTAGTGTTATCTATCAAGCCTGATAGTAGAGGGACATATTTTTTTTTGCTGTCCAAACTGGCAACTGACACGTCTTGGTGTGTAAAATTATAAGACTTATCCCAATGTTACAGAATGCAAACCTCCTTGTGGGCAGATGACCACGTCAGCTTATCCCCCCCCCCACCCCAATTTCCTTGTCCCTTCTGAACAACGCCGAAACATCCTTGGATAATCTTATACTTTTATAGGATATCTGTCTTAATTCTTGTTTCAAATATCATCATCTATTAGGTGTGGCCAGGAATAATCTTATATAGACCATCTCCGCCTTAAGTCCTGTTTTACATGTCATCTCATCTATTAGCTGTGTCCAGGGATAGGATAATTATTTGTAAACATTTAAGGACTTGGTGCATTGAAAATTGTCTTTAGAGCTGCATCATCAACAGTCACCTCACACTTTTATCAACATGTCAAATAATTTTTTTTAAACCAATGAAATTCTTTTGAATTATTGTTTGTATGTTAGATTGAATACACATTCAGCTATGAGAGATGTTCACAACAGTGTAGTGTGTACTGACAACGATAGACACACCTGCTGGATGAAAGGAAAAATATTAGGCAATGGATTTATCCTTAAATTGATTTCAAATGTTATTGGGTGAAAAAAAATGTTCTCTTCCATGTCATTTTTCCATTTGATGATCATTGTGTAAAAATGTCTCCATGGTTACCGCAGCCATCGTCACCTCATTCCCAGAAGTCATCTCTCCATCCAAGTCATTCATTCATATCATTACATCATCATGGTTTGTTATCCATAAAAATTGTTTTGCCATGATCCGAACCACATTCGCAAGCCCAGTGTTTTTAGAGAAAAAAAATTTGAATGCACTTTATTGTTCTCTGATGATGCCATGTCATACCCCCCCTCCCCCACCCATTCTCCCAAAACCATGAAAATGCAATACCTGAATAGTAGCTGATGATGAGTCAACCTTCTTGTGTGCTAAAGTGCTCATTTTGGAATATATATGATCCACCATTAATATATGGACTCCTGTTGACAAACATCTTATCCAGCAATGCAGACTCACACGCACCGTTGTACAGTGTCTCAATACGTAGTTTCTTATATTTTTTTATATCTTTACTGTAAATATGGACATTTTTGCATCTTTATATATTTCTATTGTAAGATAATGATGTAATACTTGGCCACTATAAAAACTATTGCTCATGGTTCAATTGAAATGAGTCATGATTGATCTGTTACTTAATGCATGTGTTTTTACATCATTTGAAATCTTAATGTTGTTGGCCTATGGTCACTTAAGTTACTTTGACTTTTGAACCCAAAAAAACAGCTTGTCCTCTGAAGACCGATCACAGACATTTATAACATCTGATGACTTGACTTTACGTGACGATCGGTGGTCATGTTGTCTTGAAATCAATTTAAAATGGGGGAAACCAGGTTAGGCAAGGATACCCAGTCATGATCTTCAGATTTTATTGAAATTTTCTTCTAGTTTGCCTTGGTTTGAAATCCCTTAGAACTTATGAATTTTCCATTGTAAACGGATTATGCCACACATTGAAGAAGTAACTTGAGTCAAACAAAATTGAGTTGATTAATTAAACATTATAAGTTTAGACCACTGAACCTAATTACAATTTTATTAAATTTCTAGGAAGCGTTGGCTTTAAACAAAGGAAAATCTGAAATTATATGGAAAGGAAATCGGATATTAAAAATTTGTATAAAAAGAGAAAAGAAGTTTTGAATGACGCTAATGTGAAATGAAATAACTTGAGACTTGACTTTGGTCTGTAACTCACTGAACCTCTGATGATATTTATTATTGTTAAGATTTTCCTTGTTGGTTGTTATTGTCCAAAGTTTTCACAAGAAAACCATTAGTCACATCAGATTTAATTCCAGTCGCATTAACGGTTGTGACGATTTGTAAATATCTTGAGCTTTACCCAAAGCAAAATTTTATGAGTCATTTTGTTTTTTTAAAAAAAAGGAAATAATAAAAATATTCTTAACCCCTGTTTGTATATAATTCATTTATTACAATTTTAAGTATGTTGCTTGGTCGCACTTTTTATATGATTCCATTTATACCACAGAATCGGCAAAAAAACATGCTTTTATGCAGCTTTTCATGTTATTTATAAACAATCTGTACCTGGTGTCAGATGAGCAAAAGAGATCATTTATCAAATGCAAAATGTTCCTTTTTTTTATACTCATATTCTCTTTTGCCTTTGCCTTATTACTATCATAAATCTAGATGCACTCAATTTTTGTCCTCATTGTAACAGTAACATGCACAAGTGCAGTGGCTTTCAAATGGTTTTTAAACTTCACATGCCTAAGGATTTTTTTTAAATACAAGAATTATATCCCAGAATGCTAACACCAAAGTGAAAATAATTAATAATAGAATCTTGTGTCCTTAAAAAAATTAATATAATACAGTCGGACCTCGCAAAGTCAAACTCAAAGGGACCAAAAATAAATTTGACTTATGGAGTTAGGGAAAATGGCGTAATAGGCGCAGATTAATAAAGGAATTTGGCTGGGACCTAACAATTAATTTGATATAGGGAGGTTTTCGACTTAAGGAAGTTTGACTTAGCGAGGTCCGACTGTATGAGTAATAGAAATGAAAAAAATTACCCATAACTAAGCAGCCATTAATAAGATATTGAATAGAAAATCTTTACTTTCAAGAACACATTTTTAGTTCAAAACATAATTTTTTTTCCCAATATCTGCCTGATTTAAACAAAATAATAATATTTAATAATTTTGGCCACATTATAGGAAGTGTAATTTTTCTTTGATGTCCACTAGTTTTACTTTTTTTAAACATGGGTTAAAAGGATAATTGACAAATCTGAAAAACTTTTCCCCTTCATGTTTTCATCATCAGAATGTTTTATTGAATAAAGGCATGAAATTCCTTGACTTATGGTGTTTGAAAGCCACTGCTTTAGATCATTGTCTCTGTGCCATATATAAAACTTCCTGCTACTCTATCAAGGTTTAATTTCTTGTCCAGAGAATTAAAACATTTTGATTCATTTATTTTCAGTTGACAAGACTAATAAATGTTTTCGTTAACTTAATTCAATGTTTAAAATATAAAACAATGTGCCTAGAGTGACTTGAAGCTGACCAGCCACCTAGTCATCTCCTGTAGCTCATTAGCAAAACCATGTAATCCTCTACCCCCTTAATTGTGTTCCTTAATCTCATCAGCACATTACCGCAGAAACCCAACAGAATGAGATGTAACAGCTGATTAGCACAATGTGAAATTACACAACTGCTGAAAATATTTCTTTTAGTTTTTAATGGAAACATGAGGGCGATTGATATTACAATTTCAATGAAAATATATAATCCTTAAATCCTTGATTTCAAAACATTTTTTTTCCATCATGATTGTGTTTTGTAGGAGTAGCAAAACTGAAGTTATCAACTGTCAAAGTAGGAAATTGTGAAATTAGATGCTTGGATTTACTTAAATAATGTTTATTATCATATCTTCTAAAATTTATTTCTATCAGAGATTTTCTTCCTGAATCCACCCTCAAGAATCAACCTCATGTGTCTTCTATTTGTAGTCTAAAGCAATAGCTTGAAAAAAATGAAAAGAAAGGTCATAAAATTTGTGAATAATTTTGTTTAAGTTATTTGTCTTGCAGAATGTGAAACTTGTGCCTAGTGCTACTTCCCAAATTATGATTTATTTTGCAGAAATATTTCACCAGGTTGAATCAAAAAATTGATGAGCAGCACTGAAATTTAGGAAATATTTCCATGAAGTTTTTTACATCATATGTTTAGTACACTGACCATCTTTGAACTTAACAAAAATTTGGTTATGATTTTTGAACAAGTTCAATTCAAACCTACTGTACTTGAACATTTTAATGTTCAAATCTAATTCCACACCTCTTACCTCCCATGTTGCATGCTTAATCATTTGAATATTCTTTTTATCTCTGCATTTCCTGGATTGTTCATGTTATGTTGCAGCTTAGTTATTTTTTTGTTTAATTATAAAACATGAAAAAATTACTTAAATAACATTCATCAGCAGTATGAAAGCCATTGTTAGCGGTGTCCAGGCGCTGCATGTGTGCATCCACTGAGGGTCATCATATTTTGAGTTCCATCCCTTGCTTCCTTTTTCCGATTGCTAAGCTGCTATTAAACTTTAAGTCGCACATCCAAGCCAACTTGGGCCACTGTTGATAGAATGAGTTTTTTGAAGAGGGCAAGTGTTTGTCAGCTGAAATCTCTTTTAGCAAAGAAAGACAAAACAGAAACAGTAATACCAAATGTATCAATCATTTTTGACAGAGTGATTATTTAAGAAAACTGTCATCTCCTGGGGTTTCTTATGTTAATGTGCCAATGTTTTACTAGTAACATGCAAATATCTGCATTTTTTTAGACCATGGTACTTAAATATTTGTTTCAACTATTTAATGACTTGCAAATGTCACTAACCTCCACCCTTTATTACAAATACAGCTCAAAAAACATTAGTTTGTTTTTTTTTAAATGGATTTGAATTCAGATTGTCCAGGTATTTTTATTAATGTCATTATCTAAGCCCTTTAGTTAATATAGATGTAAATACAATTATTTTTTTAACCATAGAAAATATCACTTAATTTATCTGAAAATAAATGTAAATTAAGGTGTCATAAATTTACTGCCATTACAATATTAGCATAAACTGCCAGTCACTATCACTTCAAAACCCTAATCAATTATGATGTAAGACATTCCACAAATATTTGGAAAATACACATTTCTGTTGAATTCAGCAAAGTGCAATGCATCTGTATTATAATAATGACTATTCATTTTTATACATTATCGTATTTGTAAAATGTGTAATATTGTTCCATTATTTATCTACTTAAGACTGCCAAATGTTTGCTGTTTAAATTAATAGAACATAATGACACATGTTCGCAAGGACTGATTATTGTTCATTTGCTGTTTCTATTATTCACTTTCAGCTCCTGAATATAAACTACAGTCACGACTTTCCTTTTATTGATTCCACAAAAGTTCCAAAAGTTTTAAGGTCAATGTTGTTTCAGAAATATAATGATGATAATAAATACTCACTAACAAGACCTTAGTGTAGAGAGGTGTGTTTAGTATGCAATCATAATAACAATAATATTTATTATAAAAGACCTAAAAGTTTCACCAGAATATTATTCATCAGTCAGCCAAGTTCATGACCATTATATTTTTCAGTTTTCAACTAGCTTACATATTACTAAAACTAAATCTTTTGGGGTTATTCAAGTTTAAATCCCAACCTTTTAATTGATGATTCAGTTGTTTGTTGCAGCAAATCCCAGCCTTCCTCCATTTAATGGTTTTATTCATTTACAATTTTCCATTTACTTTTTATTTATTCTTTTGTTGCAAAATCTTTTTTTATAAAGAAGTTTATTTTTTTTATCAGTTTATGTATTAAATTGAAATTATAATTGAAGTTATGTAAATTCTTTGGGAATTTAAAATAAAGGAATTTTTAATGTCCCTAATTTTTAAAAAAAATACTTATTTTACATTCTGCAATAAAAATGTCCATATATTTACCCAAATGAAATGAAATGCATGAAAAGAGAACAGTCAGCATTTGCAATTTTAATTTATCAAAGTCATACTATATCTATATATATGCACATATATAAAGTAAAAGGATAATCTATTGATCAAGTTATTTGCATTCCAAAGATGTCTACTTTATGTAGGCTGGATGAAATTGGACTTAAGTCCAGACAATAAGAAATTAAAATTTCATTTTTTTAAAAAATTGTAATTGATACATAATGCTGTAAAATTTATTTAAAAATTAAGGTTTGGTACTATATTTATTCAGTCTGTCAAAATCTCAGGACAATTAAAGATGTCTATTCAGCTAAAAAAGTTATATAATTCAAGTAGAAATTTGATTTGTGGTTTACCACCACCACCCCCCCCCCACACCCCCGTAAAAGAAAAAAAGATTCATTAAAATAAAATATAAATATTGGATTCAAATTTTTTTCAAGAAAACTTAATCTTTCTATAAAATTTTCTTTACGAATTGTTCAGAGGACTACACAAAGCAACCACACCTTTTAAAGATATAGCTGTTATAACTTAGCTTGTTTAGTAGTTTTGGATGAAAATATATTTTAGTCAAACTCTGTTGTCAAAAATAATTGATGAATTTTTATCTATCATTTGTAAGTGGATTGGGTGAAAGGGATATTACTAATTTATAATCAGCCTTTGACATGTCATGGTAAACATCTGACGTTTGATTTACCTTTACTTTTTTTTTATTTGTGTTCAATTTATTGCTATTTATTTACATTAAGTAAAGCAATGATTTATTCCTAAGCACTAAACAAAGCTTAAATCTGGAATTAATTGAGTTTGATAATTTTTTTATTTCGATATCAGTCAATATTTATAAATGGTATTTGGTAGAGAGTTATGACACCGAAATAAGAAGAGGTTGTCATAAGACAATTGCATTAGATGCAAAGATCTGTAGTATAAATGATAATTAAAACATAGTAAATTACTGACATATAGCTTCTATTTGTATTCAATTTTTAATAACATTCATTTAAACTAGGTAGATCTGCAGCAATTATGTAGATGCTAAGGTGGTAACATCAATCATTAATACCAGGTGCTTAACATCAGGAGAATTTAGAGAAAAAACTTGTAAATAATTATGTAAATTTTCATTCTTGTCCAAGCTACCTTAGTTATATAACATAACCAAAACAAATAATACTATTACAATACATTAAAAATGAATAAAGATTTCTCAAATATATCTTCAGAAGGTTGGTGGATATTAGTTAATATTCAAAATAAATTGATCAATGTAATTAAAACTTCTATTAGTGTACATGTATTTGAAAAATAATCCATCTTTGTGTGAAAGTGATTGGCATTTTGTGGGATAGGCTGTAGTATTACAATTTACCAAAGTTGAGGATAAAATAATCCCTTAAAAATCAATAGCATTTTGTCCATTTCTTAAAGTAATTGATGCAGTTCAAAAGAGTGTTGATTTGTAAATATCAATGTATTGGGAATATTTTGTGCTTCATTCATTCTTCAGTTTTTGTTTTTTTTTCAAATGTCCATCATTGAAAGTCTGTACGTCCTCTAATAAAATCTTTATGTTCCTACAATAACTGTATTGGCATTAGTCTTTATAGCTAAAAATTGATTTGTAAACTTGAAATTTAAAGGGAAAAAATAAGACTTTTATTATATTTAATATGCCCCATTGTAATAGCTTTCGAAAGTCTAAAAACAATTTCTTTTTATTTTTTAATTTGTCATAAAAGCATAATTATGGGGATTAGTGTATAGTTATTGACCCTTCTTAAAAATTAATGCAACAAAGCAACAACAAAAAAGTCGCAAGAACTATTCAGTCAGTTGTATTTGTGGTTTTTTTTTAAGAAATACCTTTTGCTATTGTTGAACAATTTAGTTTAAATTAGAGATAGACCAGAAAAATTCTTGAATTTATCCACACACACACACAAAAAAGACTAAAAATTGAGTGAAACAGAGGATCTTTTCAAAACCTGAACACTTTGAAAGAGATGTTTTCCAAACATTTAACAGGAAAATTGAAGGCCTTTTATTAAATAACACATCCAAACTACACTGCACCATTTTTTTAAAATCCAAGATCCCAGATTTTAAGAACCACACACAGTGGGCTGGATGCTTGCTTCTAGTTGGACAATGCAAGAAACTTATGTTTGTGCTAAACTTAATGAATGAGGTAGGGTAAAGGAATGATAAGAAATACAATTTTTATGTTTCTCTGATTATACATTTCTGAATGTCCATTCCAAAATCTATGATTGTACAAAGCTCATTGCTTAAAGATTCCTGAAATTTTCTAATTACATTTTTATACATAATTGAAATGAGACCACCAAATGGTTTAACTCAGGCTCACTGAACATTGGTTTTGGAATTCTCACATTTAATTTGAAAAACTCCGATAGAATGCCATCTAAACAAATCAAGCAACATATAATAAAGACTAAAAATTAACTTGGTCTCTAAATTTCTTCAGGTTTTCTTTTTTAAAGTAACAAGCTTTGAAAGAAAATATTAAATTAAAAACAATTCGCTTCAAATACCTTTTTTGAAATCAAACTTTTTCAATATACGTGTGTAGCGAGATCCCACTTACATTTCTTTGTAGTTTTTAATCTTTACTTGAATCCAATGATGATGGTTAATAGTTTTAAATATGGCGTTTTGAGTACATAAAATATTAAAGTTAAATTTCGAAAAACGGGATTTGATGCTTGTAAAATCTTGGAAAGAGAGTGAATTCTTTCTTATGAAACAGGACCAGGAAAACCTACTTAACACTGCAGCTAGCTGCAAGGAAACATGAGCCAAAATGAAACATTGGTTCCCAAGTCATGGTGTGAGATAAGAACATTTTGTGTTGTCAAATAATTATTTGACTTAGTCATTAAATTTATAGAGAAGTTGGACTAGATATACCGTATTTATCGGCGTATAACACACAATTTTTCCCCCTCAAAATAGGGGGCAAATGATGTATGTGTGTTATACACTGATATAATGTTAAGAAGCCATGTTGTTACAGTATGAACAAGTACCGTACACACCATATTCTTTTATTTTTTTTTGTGTCCCATAACCTCGTCGTAGGGGGCTCTGTTTCCATTAGAACTTTCTCAGGGCTTGGTAGACCTTGGCAGCGCCCATCTCCTCTCCAGGTCAGCGGAAGACTTTTAAGCGATAGTCATTAATCAACATTTTTAAATCCCTTATATTAACTTCACCGGCGTCTCTGTCGTCATCTCTCTCTCTGTCTGTCTTGGGCGGGCGGAAAAACAAAAGTCAAAAATGACCCACTTCCCGTGATCCGATCGAGCTGAAATTTGGCACACGGACCCGTCTCACCTAACAATGCATCGTATCAAAATTTCAGATCGATCGAACGTACCGTAATTAAATTAATGCATTTTTTAGTTTATCCTTATATAACGTATGTAATTCAAATTCACGGTTTGTCATTGTTTTTTTCCGTGAGAGTTTGAGTTGACGCTTTGACGCGACCCATCGAAGTACCGGCGTGCTTTTGTTTACATTTTACGTGTCACGCTGAGCTCGGTCCAGAGATCGGTGACCAGACTTTCCCCCTCTCCCACCGCACCCAGGGTTATGAAGCAAAGTTGAGTTAAGACAGATTCAGTCTTTAAATGTTTGTCACGTTTGAAAATAATCAATACTGTTAGTTATGTCTCATATATAAGGAATTTATAGTTAAAAACTTTGTTTTTACGGGTTTGTTTTATTAAATCCCTTATATTAACTTCACGGCCGTCTCTCTGTCTTGGGCGGGCGGAAAAACAAAAGTAAAAAATGACCCACTTCCCGTGAAGCCATCGAGCTGAAATTTGGCACACGGACCCGTGTCACCTAACAATGCATCGTATCAAAATTTCAGATCGATCGAACATAGTGTAATTAAATTAATGCATTTTTAGTTTATCAATATACGACGTATGTAATTCAATTTCACGGTTTGTTATTGTTTTTTTTCACGTGACAGCTCAGTTCGCGCGTTGACGCCACATGGTCGATGTACCTGCGTGTTTTTGTTTACATTTTACGTGTCACGGTGAGCTCGGTCCAGCGATCGGTGACCAGACCTGATCGGTGTCAGCACTGTGGTCCTGTGGTACATAGTTTTGTCAAGTTGGATGCTTTGATTGAGTTGAGTTTTTAAAAAAAAAGGTAATTGAAGATAAATTTTGTTTTTTTAATTTATAAAAGACATAAACTTAATACACTATACCTTTTAGGCGCCATAGTCAACATATAATTTATGTTGTTTGACAAACTAATTAACTTTTTTTCACATAACATTTCACAATTTCAACTGTTTTGAACATATAAATCTTTATTCAATTCATTTATTTTACATTTTTGCTATAGTGTGCAGATGTTCTGCTGGGTCCCTATTATGCCATAAAATAGTTTAATCTTAATTTTCATGTGAACATTTTGACAAATCCCATGCTAAGTACAGGAAAGAGAAGTCTTAAGTTAGGCAGAGAAACTCACAGCATTTTAACAAGCAATCCAACACTTTATTGGTGGCTCTCCAATGTGAAGGATAATATCTATCAAACATGGTGTTAATGAACTTTTTCAAATAAAATTAACTATTCACTTCCTCTAGTCCCTCATACTTTATCTTATAATACTACTGTATCCTTTGTTAAAAATTTCTTACAAAGACCAAACACTCATAGCCTTATGGCACACTTTAGCCAAAAAATAATAATGACCTAAAAATATATTAAATGTGTACATATTTGCAAAATGTCTTGAAACAAATCTGAGGAAATAGCAAAGTATTTACAAAGAAAGGATAAAGTCATTTAAAAATTTGTGAAACAGGAAGGAAGTCTATATAAAACTAAAAATGGAATTACATGCATCAATGAGGGGCTCCTTACTATAGCTACTTAGAACTGTGGCTACTTCTTAGCTTTAATGAGAATATTTCTCAGAGTTCAAAAACATTTATTTTAATAAAATTAACGATCCACCATTTGCTGAAAATGTGGCAGTAGAATTGTGGGTAGGGGAGGGTGGTTGCTGGTTGTCAGAGAAGCACAAACAAAAAGGTCTTTGTATTTGTACAATGATCAACATTCTGATTGAATCAAGTAATTATATGTGAGAGTCATCAAAGTACTGCTATGGTATATAATAAATGTCAAAACACTGACCAAGAAATTGTGTACAACCCATGACAAACAGAGACAGAGTAATTACAGTCATGTGCTGTTTGATAGAGAGAAACAAATGTAGATTTAGTGTCCAGTGGAGTGATTAGGGCTGCAATAGAAATGTATGTAATTTTTTTTTCATATTAGATTCATGTTTACAAGACCTGTTTAAAAAAAAATGTTTCATAAGAAAAACTAAGAGAAGGCACCATAAACCCAGCCTTGATTTCAAATAGTGTTAACAGTTTGGACACACATATTTCAAGGAATAAATAACAATGTGCAAAATAAATAGTCCTCTGAATGGACAGTTTAGTACTAAACACACTCTAAAATTCAAATATCTTTGTTGTAATTGCTTGAGAGTTCAAGACATGTACAGCATCTTTGATCTCATAATGGTAACTTATTGCCGACATTTTTCTGGCACTTCTTGGAAACTACAGCAGCAGAAACCATGTGTTTCCCAGCGACTATATTTATAATGATTATTTCTTCAGAGTATTACTTTGTCCATAAAATTAAAGAGTGGTTTATCAAAACAAAACAAAATAGCTTATTTCGCCTTGCTCAGACTTAATATAGCCATGAATCAATTAACAACAAAACAATAACCCCATCTATCATTTACTAAATATTTAAAACAGACATGATTGATTAAGTTAAAATAAATATTGCACCTTTCACACATCAAGACAGATTCATCTGGATTACAGATATGCACCAACATCAATAAAATTTCTATAGAGTGCCCTTATGCTAAATGGTACCAAGTTTGGATAATAAGCAACAGATGCTTTATAGTATATATATAGTATATTTGGCTAGAACTTTTCATTGCAGGTGAAATTTGCTTGTTATTCTTAGTAAGTATTAGTTTAAAAGCTGTTTCTCCAATAATGCCATATAAATCTCTAAAGGCCTTCCATGGAGCCAACTTTCCAAATCGAGATTTATAAATATATATATGTTGGCACTTTCAAATGCTACTATTGTCAGATAAAATGGTGGCAAAAATATACAAAATGGGTTTCAGTGCCAACAACAAGCCACGTTTGCAAAGATGATAGATATCCACCAAACCCATCATTGCCAACCTGTTTTCTACCATATAAAAGTAATGAGTAACCTTTTAATATTAGGTTATCATTATCTATAATCAAACATTTTAAATTATTTTTTTTAATAACGGGATCACCATTTACATAAACACAAATCTGTGGCAATTATTTTTTTTGAAGAGCATTCTTAAAACATAAATTAGTTGAGAACAAAATTCTGATTTTGAAATAAGAATAAGTGAAAACAATTTTAAGCAGGAAATCTGTAGAATAAGAATTTCAAAGCATCTGTCTATCATCCAAACGTTTCAATTGGTAATTGTATATATATAATCATTCAAATACTTGTATAATTAATTTAAGCTACTGAAACAGAACATAAATCACAGTAAGTGTATTGTGTTGATAAGGATTCAAATAAAGTAGTGCTGATCAGTGGGAGGCTAAATGTTCCAAGGACAAGGTGTTTAAACCCACTGAACTTCCTAACAGAAGGACAAGGTGTTTAAACCCACTGAACTTCCTAACAGAAGGACAAGGTGTTTAAACCCATTGAACTCCCTAACAGAAGGACAAGGTGTTTAAACCCACTGAACTTCCTAACAGCCACCAGTCTGATACTACAGAGCTTTCAATCATATGAGAAAATAAAACATTTGACCATTGGACTAGAGTTTTATGTCTAATCTTTTGTCCAATTATAATATGATCTTGTTGAAAACACTAGGTGTAGTTCATAAGAGATATTATTTCTTTTATTAATAAAAGACCATGACAGCTGTTTCATGCTACTGAAATGTTACACATCACTTAACTTCTCAAAAGCCTTTCACAATAAATTCTGAGAAGTTTGTAAAGATTTGAAACTGCCATACATGTAAAGATCCCCATCCATGAAAAAAAAGAAGAAAAAAGCTGGCCATTTAGTATTTATATATGTACATTTTATGATAATTTATCAACACAAAATATGAGATGACATGAAAAAAGTATTAAAACTTAACTAAAGATCAGCCCGACTCATTATTTTGATCATTTTAAGTTACAGTACAGATGTGAAGAACTAAAGAAATCATACTTCATTCAGAGCTTGATTAGTCTTAGAATCAACAATGCTACTCAATAACTTTATAACTCTCTATATAACTAACAATGCAGAAGTTGTTTTTTTAAAAATAAGACAGAATACATAAAAGGATAAAAACTAAGTCTTATCTATTTCAAATTTAAGACAAATACCATTTGTCAACTGTGGTAAAAAAATAAAAAATAATACAGAATGCTTAATAACTAATCTTATGAAACCAGGCATGGTTATCTTTTACCAAAAGGTGCAACCATAACTGAAAGCATTTTGAAAACTACCTAAATTTAATTTGTCCAGCATCGGTGCCTAACATTCCACACAGACAATTTGATACTTCTGATCTAAATCTCAAACATTCTAATATCTATTCCTAACAAAGTGTCTCAGAGGTGATAGCTTCTGCTTTCACAATTATCTACAGTGTGGTACCACCCTCTTGTAAACTTTTGAAACCCTAAAGATATCAACAGGTTCGTCAGTAATGCATTGTCTTCATGTTCCTGAAACTTGTTGAAATTCAAGCTGTACAAGATCCGTGAGTTTTATCTGATGGCCCATCACAACAGCTGTATATTTTAAACTATAACAGGCTTTGTCAGAGCAGAGGCATGATAGGGAATAGGATGACAAATGATACGCCCATAACAGCAGGGCGGGGCAGAAAACATGTGTAACAAGGCAGGACATCAGGTGGGGATCTTTCTATCTGTCACAGATGGTGATGGTGACATTGATGCCCAGATTTCCATGATCTGCAAAAAGTTGTGCAATGTTGGTGTCAAACACTAAACAATCACTGCTTGCAATAGCTGACTGGATACCATCATGTATGCTCCTCGGGGCTGCTTCCCATGTCAGTCTACGCCGATGCCCATTGAGTTCTAACCTAAAAGATTCATAGGAATACATTACTGAGCAGCTTAAAATGTGCAAAAGAAAGAGTTCAGAAAAATTATTGATGCCATAACCGTTGAAGTTTGTAAAAATAAAAAAATTGTAGCTCATGCTTTTAAAGGCACATTAATTTTATTCAGCTTATGAAAGGTATTAAAAATTGAACAAGAATTTAACTCTTTAATGGGCAATGCGCCAAAACACTCCTGCTTTTATTTTTGGTCACAATGGCTGAAAAGTGTCCATAGCATAACTTGTTAACTCAATAGCTCCTGAAGGGCTACTTCTGTATCTATTTCATATTCCGGAAAAAAGGGAAGCAACTTTGTTAAGCTTTGGATTTCATTAGAAAATGCTTTTCATTTCTAAAGATATTCACTTATCTTAAAAAATAAAATGATTAATGCATCAAGAAATGAATTAAGTTTAATAATAATATAACATGCACTGCGAAATAAAGAAGATTAAAGACCGGTATCGCGATTTTCGGCACCTCGGGTGAATACATACTCGATAGAGATGCGTCAAACTAATTCACAAATGGATCAAAAGTGAAACAAGATAAAAACATCCTGTAATTTTTATTGAAATCTCGTATAATCACACAGTAGCCGGAAGTCTCGAGGAAAGCGAGATTTGGATGCTATTTTTAACTAAAAATGCAAGACTGCGTCGCTATGCGAACAGACGCATTTGGTGGCATCCATACGGACCCCTATAAGGACCCATTTAGTCGCATCAGGAGCTGAGTTAATTATGAGTAAAATGTAAATTGTGATGCACAAACATTAAATTTAAAATTAATATATAATTATGGTAAGCTTATGATAAAAAAAATATGGATGTAAAAAAAAATTTAATTCACTTATGACCCTTTTCTCTTTAGTTTGGCTTAGGAATTTTTTTAAACATGTTGGGTTGCCAGGCATTGCATACAAGAGCTAACATCAGATGTGGCAACATAAAAGTGCATTTGATATCACCAACGGATGACATGAGTGAGTGTATTGGCTAGTCGTAGGAAAGATAAGCTAACTGGTGGGTAAATCTTTTTTTTTAAAGGCTGACTGATCCTCAAATAAGAGTGGTCTTAACAAAATAAAATTTACCAAACCTGTATATGAAGTTTTCTGCCTGTTTACGGGTTCCTATGAGTTGAACAATAGCATAAAACATTTGAAGGCCATCTATCTTTTCCTGTTTTTCCAAAACAAGCATAAAGTTATGCCCAAAGCATGATTGCATCATCACCCAATCCACTGCCCCTGGAAGGTTGATATCTGTTGCCAAAAAGACTATATCTTCACCTGTTAATAATAAGTGAATTAGGGTTTTAAACATTCATGGAAATAATATATTCTATTCATAGCAACCTAGATATCCTGAGTTCAAAGCTACAGTAATAGCATTTTCAGGAAAAAATTACACTGAAATTATAGTTGTCCTAAAATTATTGTTACCTTTTATTAAATGATTCTTAACCCATCTGGTACTGACCAACTTTTATATATATATGTTTTAAAAAATATAGCCTCAATAGGACATTATTTTGCTAATTATCCTCCCCTTCCATGGCCCAGACATTTTGGAATGAATCAAAACATATAGGGTGTGTAAATTATTGTGTAACTTTTCTGTTTTAAAACGATAGCCTAATAACATTAAGATAATTAATTTTATCTGTGCACAAATGGATAAGGATGTTAACAAAACTTTTTTTTTGTTCACACATTAAGCAATACAACAATAAGACAAGGGTAGAAAAGATCTAAATATAGATTATAATTACAGAAATAAAGAAGGATAAGCATAAAAAAAACATGAAGTTGTTATTTATGAAGGTGAAGTTCAACAATTCCCCTAATCAATAAACATTCTGCCCTGGTCTGAGGTGAAAGGTCATATCCTCATTTTGTGTTTATATTAAATACCCATCTGTGACAAAAAAGCTGTGCTCGGGCCACAGGGAAAATGTAGGTAACTGCAAAAAAAATGAAC
Organism: Ampullaceana balthica; assembly: GCA_944989445.1. Taxonomy (NCBI): domain Eukaryota; kingdom Metazoa; phylum Mollusca; class Gastropoda; family Lymnaeidae; genus Ampullaceana; species Ampullaceana balthica. Next base: position 531,180 of record CALYLW010000227.1, on the reverse strand, counting down.
CCGGTACCAGAAAGGTTAAAATCCTTTCATAAATGGTTACAAATTTAGGCATCAAGTCATTATTTTAAATCAATAGGTTTTAGTACCATTCTATTTTTTAATAATTACATATGGAATTTATGTAGCTTAATAAAAAAATTTAAAAGAGACTACAGTTTTCTAATACCTTGTAGAGTGGTGATGCTCTTGTGGGATTGCATCAAATGAGGCATGACCTGTTCTAAAGAACCCTGCCATTTGCATGATGCACCTGGACAAGGGCATGTGTATGGTCTGTAAAATAAAATAAAAAGTTAATTTTTAGAAAAAGGGGAAAATTAAGTGGCTAATGTAGCATGCTTTTAAGGACACTGAAGTTAATACAGTAGAACCCGGTTAAGTCAACGGCCTAGGGGTTTGCCAAAAGGCGTCAAGATAACCGATGATCGAGTTAAACAAAAACAAATATGGCGGCAAAATATTAACATGTGCTTGAAATTTCTTTTTGTACTTGATAGGGGACAGCCGAATATCCGGAATGCCGGATATCCGGACCAAATATCCTGATTTTTGCCACTATCCGGATTCGACAAATACTTATGGCAGATCCGGATATTAATGAAGTAAATAATTTATGAATTCAAATTTAATTAATATTAAGAAGTTTATAAACAAATATATAAAAAGTAAAAAACAATAACCAGAAATCAGTACATTTAACAAGAATGGATAGTGAGAGAGCATTCAGCACAGAGGGGAAGATAAATAATAATAAGAGTTCTCGCTTGTCGCCGAACAAACTTAGGATGTTATTGTTCTTGTACAATAATTTGGGCATGACAAACTCTTAATTTTTCCAAACTTAAAAATTGAAGAAACAAATTACAAACTTAAAGGTAACAAGAACTGGTGAGTACCATGTTACAACTTACTAGTAACTACTAATTAGTCTAATGAGAAACTATTTTATTTACTCATGTCTAGGCCTGTCAACGGGTACCCGTTGCCGTGTGATTACCCGGGTAATAAAATTCCGTTCGGGTACCCGTGAAAATGTGGCTTGAAGGTCTATATTAACCGTAGGCCAAACTTCGGCTCCCATGCGGCTTTTTGTGTTTACATTGTGGCTCGCGAAACAATTTATCAAATGAAAATTGTAGTTTCCAAAATATGCTTAGAAGTACATCTAAGTCTAAGGAGAAATATCTGTCAACGGGAAATACAATACGGTCCCAACAAACTACAATGTACTGTGATACATCTTTTTTCTCTCAACGTGAAATAGAAATCGCACAACACAAAAAGTTATGGTTCTTTAAAAGAATCATATAAAGAAAACAAAAGTCCTCTGCCAAAAAAAGGACGGACTGCTTAGAGATTAAAGATGCTGTGTTTATTTTTTGTTCATTAAAACACCCTTGCTTTGACACTAAATTTGCTTTGAAATAACCGACAGTGGGTCACCCATTGATACTATCTAATGTGGGTTTTTCTACATATTCCTCTCTTCACTCCTATAACCCAGTGCTTCTCAAACATTTTAGTACGGCGGACCGGCAGGAATTTTTCCATTGCACTAGGAACCGGTGCACTATTTTCCCTGTACTTACATGGTAGCGAAATGTATTTTATTTCCTATTATTTTATTTCCTTTTATTTCTTTCATTTATTCTCTTATTGTTAGGTAGTCCAAACTGATTTTGTTTTTTAGCTTTACATTGTTTTGTGTGTTTCATTCTATAGTACTTTTTATTCTAAGACATTGGGAAAAAAAATTACAGAGTTATCTTAAGAAACAAAAAAGTTATGCTATTTTTAAATTTTTTCAAAAATGGCCAAAAATGGTGTTTTTTCACTTTTCAAAAAATTTGATTTTCAAAGACCTGTATTTTCTAAAATATTTGACTGAGATGTCTAGGAATAGGTCAAGTTACTACAAAGTATACAATGTAGCAGCCCAATTTTTTTCATGCAGCTACATTGATTCATCCCAAAGTAAAAAAATAATTAAAAATTCACAATGTACATTTTTTTCCATTTTTATTTTTTGACCAAAAAATCGTAAAATGCACAACTTCAAAAATTTATAAAAAATTATGCGATTGACATAAATAAACATACCATACATCAAATTAAAGATATTTTTAATCAGCACAATAAGCAATGTGAATCAATAGCATTTAAGTACATTTAAATGCTCTAAAATAAGTTCAAATACACCCACCCCAAATTATTTTAAAAAATTGAACGTTTTTAAAAAATCATTAAAAATGCATGGCATAACACAATTGGATCAAAAGCATTTTAAAATGTTCTCAGATATATCTAATTATAAAAAAATGAACTTACAGAAATATTATCAATGCTCAACCCCATAAAAAATATATTTTAAAAGTGGCATGAAATGATACAAAAACAGAAACAATAAAAATGTCACCTCGTCACAAACAATCAATATATCAAACATCATACATCAAATTCAAGGTAACTTTAATAAGCCTAACAATGTATGTGCATGAATTGAAAAAAAGAAACAGTTTAATCACTTAAATGCATGAATTCCTTCAAACTAGTACCCACTACAGTACTAGTACATGATTATAAAAAATGCACAACTAAAAAAATTCATAATAATTTATGCAATTGATATAAATAATCATACCTTATATCAAATAAAAGATAATCTTCATCAGCACAATGAGCAATATTAATCAATAGCATTTAAGTACATTTACATGCTTTAAAATAAATTCAAAGTTACCCACTCCACGTTATTTTTAAATAATGAAGTTTTTTTTTAAATTATAAAAATGCTTGGCATAACACAATTGGATCAAAAGCGTTTTTAAATATTCTCAGATATATCTACTTATAACAAAATGAACTTACAGAAATATTATCAATGCTCAACCCCATGATAAATAGATTTTAAAAGTAGCATGAAAGCTGGAAACAAGGAATACAGGTTCAATGGCGTTGCTAAATAGTCCATAAAAGAATCAGTCCCAGAAAGCGTCACAAGCCTAGAAACCACACGCTCCATTTTTCTAACAAATCGATCTGGTCGGTAGTGAATTTCAGGAAACAGTTTCTTGAACCCGTTTGCAACATCCTTGTTGTTCTTGTTGCCCTGGAGCTTGATGGTGTGCAACATGAAAATCAAACTATAAGTCCTAGGAATTGGTGGAGGCTGTGGTCTTTTCCGTTTTCCTTTTGCTAGAAATGATGCACACAGGCCATCAAGAATTTACCCGGCTGAGGAATAAGGAATATAATATTAAAAACATTTTATTAATATACCATCAGAATTAGAATTAAGCATAATCTTTGGTAAGGAAGTGTTTAAAGTCAATGCTTAAACATTAAAAGATTTTTTATTGAACTTAAAACCATACTTACATTTTAGCTTTCTAATGATTCTCAATGAAGAGTTCATTGCAGGTACTAGTACTGTATATTGGTTACCAGTGCCATCAGTGTCAGTAGCATGCTCATCACTTTCTTTGATGTCATTATTATTGTTATTCATGGTCTCTAGATGAAGTATAGAAATTAAGTTGAAATTATAGACCTAGTCACAACTATTAATTGACTTATTAATAGACTGCACTAATACTTAAATTAAGATTATAACTATAATAGTAATAGGCCAACAATCTACTAAATACAATTTATATTTTAATCAGAATCAGAGGATTTAACTTTGAGCACTAGCTTAGATTCAGATTAGTTGTATTTGTATTGATAAATTTCACACAAATTAGGGAATTGGGCGAGTCTATGTAAATGTATTTATTAGGTATGCACAAAATTCACAGTGCAGAGCTAATACGTCTAAAAATTAATAAGAATAATAATATTAATAACTATTTATAACTAAGTACATAATATGAAATCAAAAATTTCGAAATAGTTCCTAGAACTTGAAATTAATTTGTGTTTAAAAAAAGATTTCATTGATGTTCAAGCCTATCACCCCTAAAATAATGCGAGTCCATCAACCCAACACAACTCTTTATCACAGTCTATCGGGTAGCCATCTTGCATTCCTCAAATTTCCTCGATTCACAATTAGTGCAGAAACCCCAATTTTTAAAATAATTATTACAGCCGTATTTTGCATACATTTTAAAATATAACACCTTTCGACCATAAATTATTCAATCATTGTTGCGATTATCTATGCTTTTTATCGATAGACTGTCCTAAATTAAATAGATCCAACTCTAATCGTACAATATGTACCAGACGCGTCCAATTTCACTACGATGAGACCAGCAATGTTGTATAAAATAATAATATCTTTTTACTAACTTAATCAACTAAACTAAAACAGAAGTAAATCATTTGTTTAAATGTAAATAAAACTTTAAATAGATTACTTACCTATTGATTGACGTCTCAAACACTGAGTAATTCTTATCCACAAAACTGCTAGGCAGTGGTCAAAGAACTGCGCTGTGGCTCGAAGGGCTGTCACAGTAAAACACGCAAAATCGAAAGTGGCTATGTTTTGCTAAATCAAATCGCTTCGCGCCAATAGTTACCACTCATTTGATTTTACAACAGTATTTTTTTTAGTATCCTGATCTTTCTATCGGTGTGCGGAAATTACTACAGCTTAGTTATTTTCAATGTTTTTTCTTCGACTTAAGTTTTTAATCAGAATTTTAAAAATGAAATAATTAAGTTAGATATAATTTCTATACATCAAACGAAAGGGTAGGATCTGCTCTTTCATTTGGTGGTAACACTATGTCGCTAACTTGAATAGGCGCGACGCGACGAGCGTTTCAAAGACCTAGGGGTACAAATTCACGCGAAAAAACGCCGTAAAATTTGTCAAAACTGATACTTTTTAAACACACAAAAAACACAACAAAACACAAGTCAAAGATACAAAAGATATATATTTCGTTAGATAAAGATTAGACGTTTATTCACATGTTAATCTTATTTGTGTAAGTCTCCTAGAAGTATTTTTATTTATTTTTTGAAAACTACGAAAAATGACCCCAAAACGCGTTTTTTCGCCAGTTTGGACTACCTAATAACTTATTGTCAAAAAGGAAAAATTCTATAGGGTTAGTATTATTGGTAGCAATTGGAGGATTATAATTATATTTTTCTCTCCTTTCTTGATAACTTCCGCGGACCCCCACTTTGAGAGGCACTGCTCAAACCCACACCCCTTGCATTCGCTTGTGTTTCTTGTGTTCATTGACACGTGTTTGCCTTGCCCAAAAATTGATATTAGTAATACACCCAAAGTTAATAAGATGGGTAAGACGTCGTGTGGAATCAGGCCAATCGAGTTGACAGCGACACGGCAAAATGCAACCGTGTAATGAAATTGTGTCTGCGAAGGATTGCAACCCAACGCAATAAAACGCCCTCTGAACGTTATTAATAAAAAAAATTGATATTGATAAACAAACCGCCGATCCACCCCAATATCAGAAAATTTTTGGTGTCAACAAAAGCAGTACCACTGACCAAAGCACGATCATTTGAGATTTACCGCAGTATTGCGTCCTTCATCGCCCTTAGCATCGACTACCGACGCCAAGTGGATATTAACATTCAGCGTTACGTCATTGCTGTTGACATTTTGTTTCCATGTTCAGTTTACTGAAGTTTTATGAGTATGACAAATGCATTTACAGCAGGAATTGAATAACAGCTTTTAATGCATTATAGTTAAACCGGTAATTGTAGTGCATTAGTTATAGTATGTTACTGGAAGCAAGCCGTTTGCTACTACTACTGTGTGAAATGAGGTGCATGGATGGTGGCTAGGTTGTATTGTATAGCGGTCATGACGGGGAAAATTATGCGACGTTTAGAACGGGTAACCCGGGTACCCGTTGGAAATTTTCACGGGTACCCGGGCAGCTTTTTTCAACAAAATTGACAGCCCTATCCCTACTCATGTCATTAAATTATGTTTATTGTAATAGCTTATATATTAATGTTATGTTTTAAAAATAATTTTATGTTAAAAAATAATTTTATGTTAAAAAATAATTTTAAGTTTCATTTCTAATTATTAGTTATACAATAAACTTTAAAGTTCTTTTTTTTCATTTGAACTTTAAATGACAGTTGCAATGGTGATTTGATTTGCGAACTTAAAAATAAAAAATAATGTAAAAAAAATATTTTTTTTAAAAAGGACACGCTTTATAGAAAGTGCACTAAAAAGAAGGATTTTTTAAAATATGAAAACAGGTGAAATCGGTGAACCTATCTACTAAACATAAAAGCGTGGGGCGCCCATCACAAATCATTTCTCATTGCAACTATTCTATTATACACAGATAGATATTTCTAATTAATGTGAAAGTAGCATTTATATGATCAAAGTTGTGAAACTTTTACTGTTTATTAATATTCATTAAAAAAAATTTTATGTTTCGCAGCCTTGTACACGGTAGAGAGTTGATATGAGCGCCCCACACTTTATGTTTAGTAGATAGGTTCACCGATTTCACATTTACAAAAATTCTTCTTTTTAGTGCACTTTCTATATGTAAATAAAAGCGTGTGTGTCCTTTTTAAAAAGAATATTTTTTTACATTATTTTATTTTCTACTTTTTAGTATCAAATTTTTTTTAATTGATTTTTCAACCTTATCAATTCAATTTAATTAGTTAAACTTCATTGTCAATAACTTAAATGTGATAGTGGTAAAATGAAAGATTATTCATTACAAATGAATGTATAATACGAAAAAAAACATTTTCCCTAACTGAAAATTGAACCTCGTACACCCATGTCGGCAATCGATCACGCTTATATTTCGGCCACCAAGACTTGATGTTGACAGGACTTTTTAAAGTTATAATAATTGTATCCCTCTAGGGCGAATTGAGGCATGGTTCATTGACGCGAGTGATATTATTTTATATAGACAAAAACTAAAAACTAAAAGTGCATTAATTTAATTACGGTACATTCGATCGATCTGAAATTTTGATACAATGCATTGTCATCCACGATCTATATGTGGTAAAATTTTGAGATCTCTAGGTCCATCAGAAGTGGTTTAATTTTATGTTACAAGATTTGAAGGAAGGATGGATGGATACAACATACAAACAGTGTGACTTGAATAAAAGCGTGTAAAAATGTTGCTTGTCTCACGTGTTATATCATATTCAGCCATATAATTTTAAATAGTCTATTGTGAATATTATAATTATACAAAATAAGTTAAGTAAAAAATTAAGTTACACATTAAATTATTAATATAGAACAAAATAAACAAATTAACATACGTTGATTATGAAATTATCCAAAAAATATTAAAACAATCAATTTAAATACGGGAAAAAATATTAAGTTAAAAAGTTACAAGTATAGATATTACTTTACTATGTAAGATAACAAACTAAGTTAACTGACAAAATATTCTAGTATCTAATATACACGTCATCACTATTAGTTTTGTTCGCCTACGGCTGAGGAAAGATTATTTTAATAAAATTTTACTTTGCTTAGTTGTCGGGACTCTGTGAGAGAACTAACACACAGTGGGCATATGATATGAACAACAATCAAAGTCAAGGCCGCGACTGTTACTGTGACTATTTATATTACGAGAGTCATTAGAAAGACATAGCAAAGATACCAGCCGATTATTGGTCCTCAAATTTGAGTTCAGTCTTTTAGTGACAGTTTTCCTGCAAGTTAAGGGCATTTGACGTAAGATTACCACATTAATATCAAAACTGATATTTGATTTATAAAATGCGTATGGCTAGTGAACGATTTTTTAAATAATTTTTTTTTAAATCTCTTAGTCGACAAAGCATAGTACGAGAACTAACACACAGTGTGGCGATGTTAAAATGTGAACAACGTTACTATTCAGCGCAAGAGAGCTGAAAACAAGCGGGCTGTGACATCACATGTTCTTTGAAGTGCCACCAGACGACGTGAGGCGAAAATTTGATAATTGATACACTCTCTTAGTTGGTTTTTGCCAGTGATGTCATACAAAACAAGCCCCCGCTTCCCTCTGTGCGTCTTCGTTCTCGACACACGCTGCATGGCCCAGTTCTACACACGCCCAGCAGGGCCTAAATGGGGACAAAGCGTGTTTTCGCTGGCGTCGTTGGCGGGCTGTTAGTAATAGTGCAGTTGAACCCGCGAAAATACGGTAGTGAGATGGTGAAGTGGCATCGATAACATTTTCAAAAGCTGGCGATTGGTCATGGGGATCGAGATAACCAACGTTAAGTGGCAAATTTGGCGCTCTTCTGTGCTCGAGGTATTAGGGTTCGGCGACATAAAAGAATCGACATAACCGATGAGAAAATGAGAAGACAAAGAGAGAATTTGGCGGTTCCAATCAAACACGGCGACTTAATAGGGTTGGCGAGTTAACCGTGGTCGAGTTAAGTGGGTTCTACTGTTTAGTGAATTTTTCCCAGAAAGTGGACAGAAGTTAAGGGGAAGTGTGGGTAAGAAATTGAAAACAAAAATATTTTAAAGTATTTATAAAATGCTTCGTTTCTAACGTCATTTTTTTTCTTTCAATAAATTATAGTTATAAGATATTAGATTTTAAAATAATATTTTTCGAACCCTAAATGTGGGAGTAAAGTCATATTTGACCAAAATTAGTCTTGTCACACTTTCAAGTTATGTACTCGGAAATGCCCAACTATCTCATATTATTTTATCAATGGAAAGCTGGATTTTTTAAAAATTTCGATAAACATAACTTCCCAACAAATTAGCCAAATGTGATTCACATTGTAAAATGATATGATTACAGCTTTGGAAATTAACATATTTCTACTTACGTTTTCAAGTAAAACGACATAATATTCCATAACAAGAAGAATCTACAATTATTTATTATTCAGCAAACAAAAGTGTTCAGATATAATATTTTAACATTATGCACTTCAGTGATTTAACCCTAGAACTGTCCTAATGGCTGATCAGTCGGCCGTTATCCCCCGTTCCGTGGTGTCCCGGCCATTATAAACGGCCGTTAGTAAAATCGTCATTAAAAATGCGAATTATTTTATTTACATTTAGTAATGGGAGATCACTGTTAATAAATGAATTTCCTTCCTGTTTCCTTATGTGGTTGTTTTTACAACGTGTGTTTATCGAATGTTATTTTGTGAGTAAAGCCTTTCTTATTCCGTATGCAAGAACAAACACATACAAGTTTTCCTTCTTCCCGTCCGGAATTCGGGCGTGGAATGGGTTGCCTGAAGAATCCAGGAAAACCAACACTTTATCAACATTTAAATCTCTAATAAAAATGCAGGACTAAACACAAACCATAGATAAGCGTAGGACGCAATAATCTTCTGTATAGAAGGAGCGTCTGTAAACAGATAAGATAAGATAAAGCCGAGTGAAAATTTTCTGAATTTTTGTTGACAGCCAAAATGTCTGGCACTGGAGAGGGTCCATCTTGATCGTAAAATTAACATTGAATATCTTTATTTAATTTATTTTATTTGGAGACCATTTAAAATAATAATTTCATGGACTTTCCACAACTAAGTGATGATAGTGCTAGTAGCAGTGAGGACGACATAGAGTCAAACATTGCCGAAATTAGCATTGCACCTCTCTGTCATAGTGATATGATTTTACTGACAAATTTGTTTGGGAGTGCATTGATGTAGATCAGAACAGACTCAGAATAGATTATAATTTTATTGTCAGAAATCCTGGTTGCTGTCAGAATATAAATTTTGAAATGTGTTCAGAGCCTATTAATTTTTAAAATTTAATTTCTGATGATGAACTATTAACAGTCTCAAAGTTGAATGTGGGTGAAAGTGAAAGCAAATTCTGACATAAAGGTTCAACAACCTGGGATTCAATGTGTCTTGCTATACACAGATACCTATGTGCATCAGCTTTTGTTATTGAAAGCGAGAAGGACTGATTTGTTTGTAGTGACAGAAGAAAAGACAAAAAAAGTTGAATGGGCAGAGAACAGAAATGACACTGGTGTCCTGGTTGTAAAGTTGGGTGCCACGAGCATTGCGAGCCTCACTTCATTCATCAGACCGACCAGGGTCTTAGTCGGAAAATAAAAATAATCAAAGACATTCATGTTTGTGGTCTTGTGTTTTCACAAATATTATTGTAATAACATTGTTGAATAAATAGAAAAGGAATTTGTTAAGTCATTTAAATGATCTCAATGTGATATAATTTCCCTTTTCTTTTTTTTTGGAGTGACCGAAATTTGAAGGTTTTGAAAGAAAAAAATTCACCAAAATTACATTTGTCAAACAAATGACATATAGCTATACATTTTCTGAAAGACTATTGCTTCTAGTATCTGAAAATCTTGGTTTTATGACAGTTTGAACAAGTTATAGAGTGTGAGGGTGGTTTGAATGCAGAAGATGAGTAGTAAAATTTTACTCACTCTGTGAAGGTCATGGTCAATGTCAAGATACATATAAAAACAAATTTATATACCATAAGAAACCTCATCCAATGTACTTTCAGAAAATACATACATGTTAGGGTCTCTGAGTTCATTTAGTATGGGATTTTGTCATTTTCAATAAGCCTATGAAAAAAGCTAAAATGGCAGGATGCTACAGAAAAATTGACTGGACAGGTCTAGGGTTAAGCAATAACAAAAACTTTTATATCAGTTTCTAATCAATCACAGCATCTTGAACAAAAATAAAAATGGAGCTGAGTCTGATACTAACTTGACATAAATGGGGTTTTTTAGTGGGCGTGGGAAGGTGGGTTTTTGTATGTTCACATGGTTTAGGCTCCAAAAATGTAAGGGCTGTGCTAACATCAGCCAACACTAATAATTACATAATTCAGGGTGTCCACCCAAATCTGGTCCAAAAAAATCCTACCAGCCATCAAAAAATCCTACCATCCAACCGACAAGTAAAAGTTATTATTCGGACAAGTAAAAGTATATATTCGACAAGTAAAAATTTAACTTTCGGTATTGTATGTTAACATATGCTACCACGATGACTTGCACTGGTCCGCATGTGCTTTTGTGAAGACATATGGGTGTTCAAGGCTTTTATGCCTGACGATCCTATAAGGTAAGCTTGACCACAGTACTTGCACTTGAACTTTTCACGATTTTCACTTAGTTGTTCAAGCCACTCAGAGTAAGAAGTGTCTTTTAACCAGTTTGAATTAAAATAACATTTCCCCATGTTGATGGGATTGATAGGGGTCTACCGATATCTGGATATCGGCAATATCGGTATCGGTAGCCTGTTAAGGTCCCGATATTGACGTCACCGATATTTCATAATAAGTGACATTTTGACCCAAAAAAAAACGGAAACAAAAAAACTATCATTTAGGTTTACAATATCTCGACAAATTAATATATCGACCCCGATACCAGTATTGAAATAGTCAAAAGAGTCCTAGTATTAATATGTGCAGCCACGATACAGTGTGCCATGTGCTTTGATATTGTTTAGGTATCGGCCGATTTTCGTATACTCAGAAATACTGTGTAAATAGTGCCGATGCCAAGTATACCGTAATTGCTCTAATAAATGGATAACATGTAAACATTATGTTCACGTAATTGCTCTAATAGCAAAGATGCACGCAGAATCGCAGATGTCTAAAACATTTCGTTTCGTATGGAATAACAAAATGTACCGTGTGAAGACGAGTTGTCATTGGCAACCATTCAAGCTTCAGCCTCATTTTCACTATATTACTATTGTACTTTGTTCTCATTGTTTCATTCATAAAAGGTGGCCGTGTGCAAAAGCCATTTAACTATTGGTTAGAATTAATAATTATGAGTCAAGGTTGAAGTTTCAAAAGATGTAACTAATATGCTTGTACATTTTTATAAAGGACGGTTCGTTTTGTTATGAGTCCTATGTAGGTCATGAACTGGAACTTGTAAACACATCGGAAACTTCGTTTCGGGAAAAAAAATCGGTATTTCGGCAAAACTGGATATCGGTAGACCCCTTAATTATAAAATATAAATAATTACGAGTAATAAATTTAAGAATGGCGTCATCAAATATGACCGATGTTATTTTTGTCCTAACAAATACTCATATCGGCACTCATATCGGAGAAAAAATATCGGTAATATCGGCAAAAATACTTATCGGTAGACCCCTAATATAAAATATAAATAATTAGGAGTGATGAATTTAAGAATGATCGATGTCATCAAATAAGACCGCTGGTTTTTGTCCTAACAAATATTCATATCGGAAAAAAAAATATCGGTAATATCGGCGAAAATGCCTATCGGTAGTCCCCTAATATTAAAGATAAATAATTACGAGTGATAGATTTAAGAACGACGTCATCAAATATGACCGCTGGTTTTTGTCCTAACAAATACCCTATCGGCACTCATATCGGAAAAAAATATCGGTAATATCGGCAAAAATGCGTATGGGTAGTCCCCTAATATTAAAGACAAATAATTACGAGTGATAAATTTAAGAATGACGTCATCAAATATGACCGCTGGTTTTTGTCATAACAAATACTCATATCGGCACTCATATCGGCAAAAAAAATATCGGTAATATCGGTATCGGCAATATCGGCAAAAAGGCATATCGGTAGACCCCTAGGGATTGATAGTGTTTTTTGTAATAGTATACAAATTGTCAATATCTGGATAGTGAAGTAAGGAACAAAATTAAACTGACAAAAAGTAAACTAGTCTTAAGACTTTAGTCAAGAATTTGCCTACTGCAGCCTACCCTAAAAAATGTTAGTTAACACACTTTAAATTGTAACCATTTAACTAAACTAGAATCTAGATTTCTATATGTTTAGCACATAATTTTCAACACTGAACAGGACTGATTTTTAATCTATTTAATCATAAAAATAAGCTTTGATTTGAAACAGAATCTAGATCTAAACCTATTTAAATAGTTGCTTTAATAGTTGTGACTTTGGCATACCGTGACTGTTTAAGTATTTTAAAAGAAATTAACTGAACTAGATCTAGATTTTAGACGTGGCTAGGCTAAGCCTAAGGTTTTTTTCGTTTTTAATTTTCACAAAATACTAGATTAGAGAGATCTATTGACTTCAAGCAGACAAAATGGCGACTGCTGCTAAAGCAGCTAAACAATAAGCACAAAAATCGTAGTTAACACTGCTCCCATAAATTTTTTGGAGATATAACAAAATTAAATTAATAACTGGAATGAATCTTCATACTTTTCTTGACGTTTTATGACCGTTTTTAAGAAAATATGTTGATTTATAAAGATACAGGGCCTTGTCAAAGTTTTGAATCGAATGGACTGAATGGTCATTTTTTTTTCTCTTCCCCTTACTTAGAATCTAGACTAGCTGTTTTGCTGTCAAACATAGATCTATATCTGCCTTAACTTAAAAGTATCCCCCATTAAAAACTTTTACAATACTTTAATAGTTGGGGATAGATATCTATTATTTACTCAGATCATGATATAATTTTAACCAAAATCCTAATATGAATATCTAGATCTAGTATAATACACTAATTACTGTTACGGCAATTACGCGGTTACTAGATCTATAGTATCACTATGGCTAAGCGTAAGTAATTTCACAATTTCTATCTGTTTCAATCACAATGCACTTAATGTTTACGACGCCATCTTTAAAGAGAATTATTTTGTTTAATATCTGTAATTTGTTTGTATAAGTTTAGTTTTCGACTTTTGTTTTAAAACACACATTTACTATAGATATTTACGATATGATACCGATATGGACAGGGGACTCTGTCATAAGTAAACAACAGTTTTTATACCGCTGCGAACTATTGGTATTTCCAAACCAAAACAATGTGCAACGTTAGCTTCGTCATTCATTTATTTATATCTTTTATCCGACCGAGGAACGTTTATCCTACCGAGATTTTGTTTATCAGACCGAGGATCTTTTATCCGACCAAAATCCGACTTATCCGACCACAAAAATTTTATCCAACTAAAATCCGACTTTCCGACTTCGGTGGACACCCTGTAATTATATTCTACAATGATTCAAGATAATTGAATTAAATCAGCTTAAGAATTGAGAGGAACGAAGAACTGATGCAACTAGCGGCAAGAAGGAATATGTAAAAGAATACAACTAAAAGTCATATTTTTATGATTGTGAAAAAAATTTAGTACCTGTGCTCACAAGTGTCTTCATGATCACTTTTTTCGGTGTGAAGCAATGTTGATGGACATCCATTGTTAGAGTAGCGGCAGGGGAAAAGTACAGATGCGGCTACCTTCTCCATAGCTAAGTTACGAATGTTTCCTAGATAAAAATAAGACTTATTTCATAATCTGTTAATTTTATCTATCAAATAAATATTAAAACTTAAAATTATTAAATTTCCAAGACACAAAAAGACTGTTAACTCACCTAATGGACCCCTACATGTTGGACACATGGTTAATTTTTGCCTACAAGACTGACATACAATGTGACCACTCTGACATTGCATGATAGGAGGTAACGCATAATCAAAGCACACTGGACACTCAAAGAAGTTAGCCAGCTCAGAGTTTCCATTGTTTGGGCCAGGCCCTGCAGAAATAAAATTTGTTAGTTATGCCTTTGGTTTGCTTTTAATGTACATTCAGCATAGGAAAAATTGAGCAAGATAGAGTTTACACTTTGCTTGCTCCTAGTTGTTCAAAGTACAGTCCTTAATCCGTTCAAGACCCTTGGACGTTTACCAAATTGGACATATACCAAACGTATTAAATCTATAAGAAATAGAGGGAAATTGATGAATCCGTTCCAATGGAAAAAAAATCATATTGTTATTTACATATTATACATTTATTGACATGGTTGTATAAATTAATTTAAACACTGCTTAATACTAAAATACATAGGCCTAAATAAAAAGAACTTAGACGAAATTCTTTCAGTTTTCCTGTTATCAAAATCAAAATTAACTTTTCAACATGCTCTAATGTGTCTGATCTTTGTTTTGTAATCAATTTCTCCCCCTTCGAAACAATTTCCCATTTAATAAAGTCTTTGTTTTTCCCATTTTGTTGTCACCTAACAATGAATTCTATCAAAATTTCATATCGATCGAATGTACTGTTATTACATTAATGAATTTTTAGATTATCTCTATGTATCTCCACTCTATGTACCTTGTAAATGCTTATGCTAGTCCGTCCCCAGGTACGTATTATATTGAACATACTTTTATAATATTTTCCCGATCTGTAAATGTTTATGTAAGTCTGTCGCGCTGCGCATATTATATTGAACATAATTTTAGTCCAATATAACTTAAAATTTTGTTCCTTCCGAAAATGGGATGATATTTAAAACAAGTGAATTTGTTTGATACGATAAAATAGTCACAAAAAAACCAAAATTTAAAAAATATTGATCACGTCTGATATATAAAGGATTCATAGTCAAAAACTTTTTTTTTAATGGGGTTTTTTTTATTTAGTCCCTTGGCTCCTCTCATTAACTTTCTTTGAACACATGTTAAGTGAATTTACTCATAATTTACGAGAAATACAAAAAATCGCTTCTAATTTATTTATTGTGAGAGTCGTTCACTGCATATAGCAACTTCTGTAATAATACACTGGAGAAACGCGCGGTGTCATTCCTACATGCTATGTAAGTGTGATGTGTCATTTTGACTCACGCAGAGACGGCGGTGTTCAAGAAACGTGACATCATATCAAAACGCACAATTTTAAATAAAAGTTCCACTGCAATATTTGACTGCTTACTATTTATTTCATGACTTTTAAATTGCTTCACGCCTGTTATATTAGAGTGCACCCTGACATTAAATACAAACTTACATGTCAATAAAGTGATTTGAAACATGCTTATTTTTAAATAGGAAATACAGCTTTTAGGGGGATGGGTAGCTTTGCGACTACATGTGGCAAAGGCGGAGGGGGGAAATCTGCCAAAATTGCACGAAGCATGCAGGTCGTATTCCAAACAAAGGTCGTATAACAAGCAAAATGTTTTGCGTCCTAACAGGATGTATACCAAGGTAACACTCTACTTAGCTTTTAATAAATTATTCACTTACACACAGCTGAAGGAAGATCTGAGGTCTGCATAGGAAGTGCTGTGTTTGCCATAGCAGGCACTTGAAGAGTTCTCCCCTTCGGCCCCTGTGCGGGTCGACTCATGCTATATAATGATGCTGACTACTTTCTACAGTCCACTTAAAAAGAATCATAAAAAAAATATAATGATGAGTTTAGTAAAAAAGTTCATATATAAAATTTTCTAAACTTTATAACATAAAATATAGTAAAATGTTTAGCCAGGTGTGTTGGTTTGCCTAGTTTGTTCAGGTGACAGGTGAAGGAAAGAGTAATAATAGTATTTAAATATCCCTGATTCTAAAGTATGAAAATTAATATAAAATAGCCATAGTGAGTTAAGTTTAATTTAATTTCAATCAATTCTTAATTTCTAGGTCTTACAAAACCATGCTTTTGATTTAAAAATTACAAGTAACAAGCAGTCAAATGTCAATTGTAAATAATACTGAATACATTGTAACTCTTCTGGTACTGGGCATGTCTTTTTTTGCAGTAACTACATTTTTCCCTGTTGCCCAATCGCATCTTTTTTTCACCAGCCAAATTTTTTCCATGTGGCCCTAGCTAATCTATTTTCCACAAAGAGGGTTATCTACTATAACACAAAAACGAGGACATGACCTTTCACTGCAGTCTCAGGCAGAATGTTTAACCATTAGAGGAAAAGTCTAACTTTATTTTGGTTATTAAATTATGAAGATCGACCAATTACTGATTTTTGTGTGCAGATCTTTGTTTTTTTCCCCAATCATATTTTTAAATGCGACTTAAACGCACTCAATGAAACCTTTTTAATTTTTATTGCATTAAACTTTTTAATTAATTATAGTTTTATTATTGTCTTTTTTCAGGAACTCTTCATAAAGTACAGCTTCATTTTTTTTTCTTATAATTTTTATTTCCATAATCTACTTTTAGAATCTTCTCTTTCTTTGTCTAATTGTATTTATTAATGTAAGAAAAGTGTGAACCGAAAAAACAATTTTTTTTTAACATCCTTATTTATTTCTGCACAGATAATTATCTTCATGTTATCAATTTTTTTTAAACAGGGGTCTGGCAATCTTGTTTGCCTGACACCCAAAAACATAAAATTTTATGTTGACGTTACCCCTGAAGGAGCGCATTCTATCGGATTTTATATGAATTATATGCCTTCAATAAGTCTGCATTACCCAAAAAAACTTCAAAAAGTTCCCCTTTTAATACTTTTATCCAAAATAGGGTAAGATTTACCCCCTATTTTCCAACCTCTAGCCTACTTTAAAACAAAAAAGTTAAAAAATAATTTGCAAACATAATAAATAATGACTCATTTTTAATAGTGTCTGTGCCAGGGGGAATAATTAAAAATTTGCAAAATAAATATCCTATTGAGCCTATGTTGCAAAAAAAGTAGGTCAGTACCAGAAGGGTTAATAATCATTGAAAAACAAAATAATAAACGCCTTCCCTACTTCCTATTTCTACTAAACATTTCAGGCCTACACAATACTGAGTGGCTTTTTTATTTAAAATAAACTAAATAACATTTTTAGTCATTTAGTATTTAGATTCTTTAACTTTAGATTTTAATGATAGTGGCTGGTCGAAGTACTCGAAGGAATGATGGCATTGATCATTTTTAAGTTTAAGATAAGGAATGTATAGGACCAAACTAAATAAAAATAATTATAGCCTAAGAAATTCGAAGAGTGATTAGTCTGAGTAGTGTAAAATAATAAGTAATAAAGCTTGTGGCAACTTCAACTAGTGACTTTGCTACTTCATATTTTTTTACGAAACAGAAAATTGCATACGATCAACACGCTTTCCATGTTTGATTCTTACCAAGTATTAATCACAGAAAAACGAAATTTGGTTCTTGAGAATTAGAATGATTCGTTTAAAAGAGTTAACATCGAATTACATATTTAAACCTATAACCCCGCAAAAGCTTACACTTTTATTTGCTTTCATTCAGAAGCATCAAAGTAAAAACTGCGCCTGCGACCCTTCCAAACACTGCTTTCTACGTCATTTTACATTGTATCGGAAGCTCCCCCTATCGCTGACCCTTTAAGGTTAATGTTAAAAATACAAGTACCAAGATTAGAAACAAAATCTTTCTTTTTTTCTCTCTCCTCTTCCCCACTTCAGGGATTTGAAAAAACAGTAACGTAAAATTGTTGGTTATAAAATTTTTATATTAATTTGAATATATTAAATATATTCCCGAACCCTTGTCTAATCGGTTACTAGTATGTTATTATTTTGACCTGTCATTTAAAAATTCAGTTTTAGTTAAAATTTAAGTCATTTTTTTTTACAACCAACCCCACTCCAAAACCAAAGGTGTCTAGGGAACAAAAATATTTGTTTCCTCTTTTTTAAACTTAAATTTAATATATAGATGGGCCGGAGAAAGCATATAATTTTCACATTTTTAATTGCCTGTACTTTTATTAATACAATTTTTGCATGCGTAATGCTTAACAAACAAAATGAATGTGGCGTAGCGAGAGGGTGTCAGTGGGTACAAATGTCCCGGGCTTCACGGTATCTTTGTCTTATCTATACAGACGCTCCTTCTATACAGAAGATTAATGCGTCCACAGACCATGCCGGGTCTGTTGGCAAGTGATGCAGCGTTCACAGGCCTCGGCTATAAGGGTTCCACGCATTACCCAGCCGCCTTTATTTCCCCTAACTAATGTTAGGTACCCATTCGGAGCTAGGTGGACTCAGGCCCCAGAAACAAATTCTTGCCTTCACAAGGATTCGAACCCGTGACCATCGGTACGCCAGCCAAGCGTGCATGCCACTCGACCACTGTGCCCCTTATAAAATAACATACAGGGATGCTAAAATGAGTCTTTCGGTGTTACATTCAGTGAACACATATTTTTTTAAAGAGCTGCCAGATTCATTCCTGGAGAAAATTCAAAACTGATAACACCGTTAGTTTAATCATTAAACATTGAAACACTTGAGGATAGAAGAACCGTGACCCGTCAAAACGACCCCGACATAACGGTCCCGGTCAAGACGGACCTCCTCCCTCCCCCCTGTCAAAAACTGTCATACTTTCTTAACCCCCCCCCCTCTGGAACGTGACGTAATTTATGGATGGCCTTAAAGAGGTTAAAATGCAAAATATGTAAATTTTGTGTAAAAATGTAATCAATTTATCTGGGGGCCGCTTTGACCGGGGCCGTTTTGACCATGGGCAATTTTGACAGGGGCCGTTTTCGCCGGGGTCGATTTGACCGGGCCCGTTTTGACAGAGGCCGTTTTGAACGGGGTTGTTATGTCTGGGCACATTTGTCGGGGCCTTTTGTCGGTTAACCTAGAAGAACAAAGAGCAAAGTAGTAATAATACATAAGGCAATTAATTCTAACTTGGAAATACAACACAAAGATAATCTAATACAACCCTCAGATAGACATAGGGATAAAAACGCTTTATTATTCCGTATGCAAGAACAAACACATACAAATTCTCGTTCTTCCCGTCTGGAATTCGGACGTGTCTGATCTAACCAGGAAAACCAAAACTCTATCAACACTCAAAACCCCAATAAAAATGCAAGAGTAGACATCAACCAATGATTAGTGTAGAACACAATATTCTTCTGTATAGAAGGAGTGTCTGTAATAGATAAGTTAATA
Organism: Ampullaceana balthica; assembly: GCA_944989445.1. Taxonomy (NCBI): domain Eukaryota; kingdom Metazoa; phylum Mollusca; class Gastropoda; family Lymnaeidae; genus Ampullaceana; species Ampullaceana balthica. The sequence continues at coordinate 511,470 of CALYLW010000227.1, read as the reverse complement.
TAAAAATTGGTCACAAGATCTTTGCAGTGGCTGGGGTAGACGTGTCATCTGATACTCTGCCATCCACAATGATGATGATGCCTGTCAACCACTGCAGCCAGCCGAGATGTAGATTCTGGTACAGTTCCGTTACACGTAATGAGCCTTGTTTTTGTTTTTTAATAATAATTTTAACTTTAAGTAAGCAAGTGCGACGCGTTGATCAGAGGCGTAACTAGGTTTTTGGCGCCCTTAGCTAATTTATTTTTGGCGCCCTTAGCTAATTTATTTTTGGCGCTCTTAATAAATTGATAAGTTTCAGCTTTGCGATTCTTTCATTTGTTAGGAAAAAATAATTGAATTTCTCTTTTTTTTAAATCCTTTATATTAACTCGTGGTGTCTAGTTGAGACCTTGCTTGTTGCCAAAAACAGTTATTTTGGAACTTCCTTCGTTTATAACTAAATATCATACAATGTTCAGATGTGTACAGTGATCGAATTTGTTTAAATATAGCCTGCAAAATTTTAAGTAAAAGAAGTGATTATTGAATCAAAAGCTGGTGATATCAGTTCTGACATTTGTAAATATCTAAAAAGTGACAGAGGAGCAATCATATTGTGCAAAGCTCAGGGTCACAGTAATGCCACTAAAAGTCTGGAATCCATGGAAATGTTCAGGCCATTCTTTTATTTAATTATGCGGAGTTTTAGTTTTAGGGAAATAAGTTTCTTTTTGTTTGCTGTATCAACTCGTCAATGAGATTTCTTAAATTAACAAACTGGGGAGAAAAAAACACACACACACACACACTTATGGGCTACCCTACACCAATGTTCCCTCTAAAGTCCGTTCGTCCGTGTGAAAGATATAATTTTTTATAAAAAATCGTGTGCAAAGTTGCATAGCATCCATTTTTGTGTGCAATATTTTACAAAATTTGCTGCATGGTAATTCTAAACTGCTGCTTCGGTCAGATATCTGCGTGACCGCGCAGCTTTAAGGGAACATTGCCCTACACTGAACATCAGCATGTTAAGAGGCCAAAAATATTTGGCTTGGAGATTTAAGTGGGTAGACCAATATTAGTCTCAGAGTTTAAATGCTTTTCCTCGTGTAGAATCAAACTTAAGCTTTCTAGCTTGATCAATACATTTTCAAGAATGAAACCTTTCCTCTGCATACGCTGCTCTTTATGATTAACTTTCTTATCTAGATCAGACCTCAGACCCCAAATTATTGGTAGCAGACAGTGGCGTAGCTAGAACTTTTGCCGCCCGGGGCGGTCTCCAATTTGCCGCCCTTTTTAGGGGCCGTCCATAAATGACGTCACGGACCTGAAGAAAAAAAAAGGGGGGGGCGCTACACATTTGTGACGAGGGGGTATGTTTAAGAAATGTAACGTCACGTCAAAACGCGCAACTTTAAATAAAATTTCCACGTAAATATTTGATTACTTTATTTAATGACGTTTATGTAAAACACGTGTTACGATATTAGAATGCGTTACACTAAAAACATGCTTAAATGACAATTTTTTAAATTTGAAACATGCTCATTTTCAAACAGAAAATACGGCTTTTATGGGGAGGGGTCAAAGCTTTGTGACGTCTTATTGAAGAAGCGGTCTAAGATTTTGTGACGACGTGTGACGAGGGGGGAAGGGGTGAAAAATCAGCCAAAATCGCGTGACGTCATTTGTGGCTGGCCAGTTAATCGATTATGTTATGGTTTTTATAAATTAAGAAACATGAATAAACAATTGTAATTGAAACGATGTAAAGGTGGGGAACATGTTTACCATTGCATGCCATATTTATGTAAGGGGCCGTCCATAAATGACGTCACGCACCTAGGGGGGGAGGGGGTTCACACTTTTGTGACGATGCGTGACGAGGGGGGGGAGGGGGGTTGAAGAAATGTGACGTCACATCAAAAGGGTAACTTTAAATAAAACTTCCACTGAAATATTTGGTCCCTTACAATTTATTTAATGACTCTTTTTTTAAAATCAGTGCTTCTCAATGTGCCGGTCGGTAGGCCATCAGACGCTGGTTGGCGTAAGCTATCAAGACATGAAAATTAAGTCTAATTATAATCCTTAAGTTTGAGAATCCACAAGATAACATATGAAATTGTTACACTGCGTCGTTTGATGTTGACATCAAAGCATTTGTGATGTAACCGCAGCTCCGTTTGGTTCTCTCATGGACCTTTTTTGTCCCGTTACCCGCAAAATATACAAGTTTATGTGTGCGTTACTCCCCCCCCCAACCCCCAGACTTTAGGTCCTGCTCACATGACTCGGGGATTTGGGGGAGCGTCGTTAGCACCCGAAAATGCTACTGGTGAGTTTTACAAGCTTGACAAGTGTCTAAAAATGATCTGAATAGGATTATGTGTAGATATTTTTAAGTCAAAACGATACGGAATATCCTTTTTCTTTAAAAGGGATGGGGGGGGGGAGGGAATCTATTTGATAGAATTAAAAACGTTTTAAGTTTGATATAATTGTTCGATTGGTTTTTGGTCAAACGCCCCTGGCCATTCTAGTTTCTAGATCAGTGCTTCTCAAAGTGGTGGTCCGCGGACCGGTGCGGTCCGTGGGCCATCCGCTGCCGGTCCGCAGATGTTCTAAAAAAAAGGACAGAAAAAATTGTCAGTGCAGGGAAAATAGTGCACCGTCTCTGGTGCAATGGCAAAAATTCCTGCCGGTCCGCCATACTAAAAAGTTTGAGAAGCACTGTTCTAGATATAATGGTAAATGAGCCCATTTAAAATTAGTCAAGTATTCATTAACTTTATTGAATGCATCAAATTCTTGACATCGCAATTCGAGAGGAGCACAAAACAACTTTTCTTCTTAGCTCAGTTTTTATTTTAAGGCATTAATTTTAAATATCACAGAAAGGATACGTGATACAGACAAAGTCATGTGGATTGAGATTATTGTACATCGTGTCAATATAAATGAAAGTAGGGTAGATTTAGGCAGTGGCGTAGCTAGGGGGGGGCGGTGGGGCGGCCCGCCCCGGGCGGCACTCATTTAGTGGCGGCATTTGTGGGCATTTGAAAAGTACAACCATTTCCGAGAACTGTCCTTGTTCATTTGAAAGGGGAAAACCAAGGTGAAACAAAAATAATCGTAATTTCGTGTCTTAATTAACGGATTCGCACAACATTTGTTTGATTACATAGTGGATAATATAACTAAGTTCAAAAAATTTTTAATCGCCCAAAAAAAGTATCCATTTGTTTGGAAAACTAAGTGGTATAAGTCACAGATGACGCTTGTATAAGAAAACTACCCAAAGACACATCACCGCTGGCTGAATAATGTTTGCTATTAATATCGCCACGACAGTTTTTACGTGGAATTTTGACATTCGCATAAAGCACTGTGGTTCAAATATTGTGTTTAACTTGCAAGTAGTAATTTATATTACTGTTTCAGTTTTCAGTAAATTATTGTAAGGTAAGTTATTAAAAATTAAATTTATTTTGTTTTTATTGCATTAAAGTAGCACAAATAATTAGCGTTTTTCATTAAAATACGGTTATTCATTAAGCATTTTACGCCTATCCAATTAAAGTAATAGTAATGTGTAAATAATTTAAATTCGTCTATTTTATGGAAAATTATTAAGATTTGTCAATATGTAAATATTCAAATTTCTCTGTTAATAAACACCACAATAGGCATAATAATTTCGAAAAAGACAAACTTTAAACTTTTAAAGCGTCTTGGAAAAATTGACATCTTAAGAAGTAACTAGGAAAACGAGATCAGATGCTGGAATTTTATTCAATTCAATGCAATCTTTTTCTCTTCTATGTTATCTCAATTTATGGGAACACGTCATTTTTTAAAGATTAATGCAAAGCCATTCCATGGAACAACGAGATTTGCTAATACAAAATGCTGTTATATGAGCCAAACAATTTGTGAACAGATGGAGATATCAACTGAACGCCTAGTTAGAAAGGAGAACAAATATAAGTAAGGAAAATTCAGAAGACATGGTTCTATCTTTAGAACAAGAATTACGACGAGAAATGTTTTTATCCATGGCTGGAGTTATAAAATAAATAAAATAACGCTTTGATGAGTTGCATGTCCTTGCAAGAAAATATTCGTATATAATACCATGTAAACTACTAAATGAAGCATTTGAACATTAAATAAATTACTTTATTGACATTGACAGTTCAATATGGAAAGAAAAAGGATCCAGGTTTTTATGGCTGTACCTACACTACAAGAAGAGGCATTATGTTAGAAAAAACGGGGAAAACAGTATAGATTGGAAAATTCTGTCCCAACATTGTAATTTTGCTATGAATTTTTTCAACTATTACTATCAGTGTCGCTAGTTGTGAAAGGAGCTTCTCCAAACTGAAGTTGATAAAAAATTATCTTTGTTCCACAATGAGCGATTAAAGACGTCAAAATCTTGCAATACTGTCAATAGAACAAGATATTACAAATAATTTTAATTTTAAAAGCATAATACACTATTTTTCTATTATGAAAGTTAGGAAAGTAAATGTATAAATTATGTTTACATACTTATGTACAGAGGCTTAACTGGGTTTTTGACGACTTGCCTAATTTATTTTTGGCGCCTTTTATTTAAATAAAATTTTTAAAATTTGAGATTTAGCGGCGCCCTTTTGAACTGGCGCATGCCGGCGCCCTTGGCAACTGCCCCAATGCCAAGCCGTTGTTACGCCACTGCTAATGTATACAATTTCTTTGTTTGTAAAAAAAATCTTTTATTTATAAATAAAAAATAAAAGAATAGTATTTGGTAATGTTTTTTGTTGGGTGTAAATTTGGAATATGTTTTGTCTCATGTTTTCGTTACCCCAAAATACACAAGTTTATGTGTGCGTTACAACCCCCCAGACTCTAGGTCCTGCTCACATGACTCGGGGATTTGGAGGAGCGTCGTTAGCCCCCCTCCCCCCACCCAAAAAAAAACTACTGGAGAGTTAAGTATTCATTAACTTTATTGAATGCATCAATTCTTGACATCGCGATTCGAGAGGAGGACAAAACAACTTTTCTTCTTAGCTCAGTTTTTTAAGGCATTAATTTTAAAAATCACAGAAAGGATCGTGATACAGACAAGGCATGTGGATTAAGATTAGTGTCACTCGTGTCAATATAAATGAAAGTAGGGTAGATTTAGGTGTCTTCATATAGTACGTAGGCTAGAAATCCACATAGTTGTCAAATTTTTTTAAAAATGCATTTTCTGTAAGGAACCGGTTCAATAATGGGCATATGTTCCAAGCGTTCACGTACACACGACGTATTTTAATATATCTAGTGGATGTTATATGTCCCAAATGAGTCTGCATTAACCCTACGAATTCCCTTTTTGGCCCAAGATTAGGATATTAACGTCTGTTCGCCGACTTCTTTCTTACGGGATGCCCGTCAGTCAATTGAGGGATTTTTAAAAAATACATTTTAAAAATGATATTTTTTAATAATATTTTTTTCTAAACAAAGACGTTAACCGTGATGATTAATAGTCAATGTTTAATTTGTATGCATTAAAATAAAATAAAATCTTAGGATGTTAACACAGTTCGTTTTCTGAAGGCCGGTTCAACGTTTTTAAAAATGCTTCACGCGGGTTACGATATTACATTGTAGATCTTCACTAAATAAATAATAAATACTTTAATGACAATAAACGTGATTTGAAACATACTTATTTTCAAATAGAAAATAAAGTGGGTTTTATTTTTTTTATTTTTTATTATTTTTTTTTGTCAAGGATTTGTGACATATTTTTAGAGGGGGGGTCTAAGTTTTTGTGACGACGCGTGACGAGGGGGGGGAGGGGGTAGAAAAATCGGCAAAAATCACGTGACGTCATTTATGGACCGCCCCTTTTCTAGTAGTGTAGGTACAGCCATAAAAACCTGGATCCTTTTTCTTTCCATATTGAACTGTTCTTTATCAATGTCAATAGAGTAATTTATTTGATGTTCAAATTCTTCATTTAGTAGGTTACATGGTATTACGAATATTTTCTTGCAAGGACATGCAACTCATCACAGCGTTCTTTTATTTTCTTTCATAATTCCATCCATGTATAAAAAAAATTCTCGTTGTACTTCTTGTTCTAAAAATAGAACCACTTCTTCTGAAATTTCCTTACTCATATTTTTTTCTACTTCGAAGTCGAACTCGGCGTTCAAATGATATTTACATCTCTTCACAAATTGTTTGGCTGATAGAACATCATTTTTGTATTAGCAAATCTCTTTGCTCCATGCAATGACTTTGCATTAATTTAAAAAATGATTTATTCCCATAAATTGAGATAACATAGAAAAGAAAAAGATTACATTGAATTCAGTAAAATTACAGCATCTGATCTCGTTTTTTTAGTATATCTTCAGATGTCAATTTTTCCAAGACGATTGAAATTTTAAAGTATGTCTTTTTCGAAATTATTATGCCCATTGTGGTGTTTATTATCAGAGAAATTTGAAAATTTACATATTGACAAATCTTAATAATTTTCCATAAATAGACGAATTCAAATTATTTACACATTACTTTAACTTTAATTGGATAGGCGTAACATATTTAATAGGCTTGGTCATAATTTACCGGAAGTCTAATAATAGACTCGATCTATAACTAGGTCACCGCCTGAGGTGCCGTAAGGTCAAGTAGTGAATATTTATTCATAACTATTAGAGAGAATGCGCTCATTGAAATTATCTAAAACTTGTTCAAAAGCTTGATTTTATAGAATTTTAAAGAAAAATATAAGGTCATATTATTTGATATATTATAATAATGCGAAATAGAGCTTCCTTGCGAGAGTGAATTTAATATTAATATGTAAATATACAGACTATACTTTTTTTATTTTTAGTTCATTCGCTCATTCGTCCGAGAATTTTATACATTCAAATACTATTTACTTCTAAAACGTATGATGTAATTATAATTAAAATCATAATCTTAGTGTAAGTTTATTACTAATAAATACTAAGGCATATATAATTTATATGAACCAACGAAAACAATTTATATTAAATATAAGTTTGTTAGCACTAGTGACTAGTACTAGTACTAGTGGCGACGGCCGGAACGACCGCTTACACTTTCACTCATCTTAAATAAACTCTTAGACTAGGCCTATGCTTATTTATTTAAATATCAATAGATGGTTATAGTTATATTATGTAATATTATATTATGCGAAATGGAACGTCCTTGGGAGCATGAATTATGTAAATGAATTATAATTAGTGACTCTGCATCTGCTGAGGCTCTAACTCTATTATTAGTCTAGTAATAAGTTAGTAGTAACTAGTTCTAGTTGCTCGTTCGTCCATGAAGTTTATTCTTTCATGCTATGATGTAATTATAATTACTTAGTGTAATTTTATTACTAATAAAATACTAAGGCATCTATAATTTATATGAACCAACGAAAACAATTTATATTAAATATACGTTTGTTAGTACTAGTAACGACGGCCGGAACGACCGCTTACACTTTCACTAGTTGCTCGTTCGTCCATGACGTTTATTCTTTCATACTATGATGTAATTATAATTAAAGTCATAATCTTAGTGTAAGTTTATTACTAAAGGCATATATTTTTATAAGGCAAGGGCCAAGGAAAACAATATTAAAATACATATATGTTAATAATTGACTACGCTAGGACTAGTGTTTACCGTAGTTACGAATATGAACGCTTACACTCATCTTTAAATAATTTAAAATACTATGTTACGGCTTATTTATTAAAGTTTTAAGTCTTCGACATTTTAATAACTTTTTTCGGCTGCAAAACTGAGTGAGAAGAAATATTTTTTTTGTCCAAATTAGCACCTGGAACATCGTTTTCAGATAGCACTATAACACTATTAAACACACTGTTGCTAGCCATGTTTGAGAAAGTTTGACCTTACTGACAACGAAGAGCCTAAAAATAGATATGACCGAATGGCCTATGACGCGTTGGGGTCACAGAAATGATCAAGCCTATGAATAGCCGTATTTTAATGAAAAACACAAATTATGTGTGCTACTTAAATGCAATAAAAACAAAATAAATTTAATTTTTAATAACTTACCTTACAATAATTTTCTGAAAACTAAAACAGTAATATAAATTACTACTTACAAGTTAAACACAATATTGAACCACCATGCCTTTAGGTACGTGTTCGCGCATCATTCTGCGAATGTCAAAATTCCACGTACAAACTGTCGTGGCGATATTAATATCACATATTATTCGGCCCAGCGGTGATGTGTTTTTTGCGTACTTTTCTTATAAAAGAGTCATCTGTGACTTATACCGCTTAGTTTTCCAAACAAATGGATACGTTTTTTGAGCGATTAAAATTTTTGAACGGTTTTGCGTTAGTTATAATATCCACTATGTAATCAAAAAAATGTGCGAATCCGTTAATTAAGACTCGAAATTATAAATATTTTTGTTTCACCTTGGTTTTTCCCCCTTCAAAAGAAGGGGGGCGGTTGTCGGAAATGATGTCCACCCCGTTAATGATAGCTACGCCACTGGTAGCAGATAAACATAAAACTACAGAAAGCATATTTCTTCTTCTTCTTCGTTCTCAATTTGAGTATTGCGTGCCGACGAGTTTTGCGCCAATTGGCCCGTGGTCTCCGACTTCAGCCTGCTGTTTTTTCTGGATGTGCTTCCATAGCCTTTGGTCAGCCAGACCATCTGCAAGGCAGCAGTTGATTTTGGCAAGTGATGCAGCGTTCACATGCCACGGCATAAGGGTTCACGCATTACCCAGCCGCCTTTTATTTTCCCTAACTATGCGTTAGGTACCCACTCGAAGCTGGGTGGACTCGGGGACGCCCTAGGCCCCGGAACAAATCCATGGCTTCCCATGGATTCGAACCCGTGACCATCGGTACGCCAGTCGAGCGTGCTGCCACTCGACCACCGTATCCCCAGAAAACATATAATAAAGACCGTATACTCTTGAGTCCAAAAT